>JAKSZP010017106.1:0-296043 GCA_022478985.1 Massospora cicadina
TCAGTATCCAGTTGTATTCTTATGTGGTTTGTGCAGCTGGCACTCCATGCAACAAGCTAGATAATCCATGACATCATAATTGATGGATTCCCAGTAATAGTACTGGCGAATATGATTGGTTGTTTTCCTCAGGCCTCCATGCCTGACAACCTTGTGAGCTGCTTGCACTATAGCTGCTCTTTCTGACAGCTTTGGGAATAATAACTGCTTCCCATTGATTGTCTTAAATACTTGTTCATTCATAGTCTTGGTGTTTTCCATCGCTTTCTGAAGCACACCTTGGATTTCTTAGGGCTCATCCTCAATTTTCATGTTGACCATTCTCTGGAATAGCTCATCTGCCTGCGGGTATACCATCTGGACCATTGGTAACCATGATAAGCCATCCACATTCTGGTGAGAAGCCCCCTCTCAGTGGACAATCTTATAATCATAAGCCTGGAGCTTAAGTGCCCATCGGGCCAGTTGTCCTTCTGGCTCTCTTAAATTGTGCAGCCAATGCAGCAAAGAGTGGTCCATCACCACTTTAAAGTGAATTCCGTGGATGTACATCTGAAACTACTTACATGCATAAATGACTTCAAGGCATTCACACTCAGTCATGGTATAGTTCCTCTTAGCGGCTGAGAGTGTTCAGCTCACATACGTCACTGGATGTTTGTCCTCAAGTTTGTCTACTTGGCTTAGTATGGCGCCAATCGCTGTCAATGAAGCATCAGTTTATATAATAAATTCCCAATTTAAATTCAGATTTTTCAGAATTGGAGAATCTATTAAATACTGGTGTAGCTCATTGAAGGAGTCCTGGGCCTCTTCACTTCATTCAAATCCTTTTTTTGGATCCTTCAATAAATGGAATAATGGCTTGGCTATTTGGGCAAAGTCCCAAATAAATCTTCTATAGTATACGACCATCCCAAGGAACACTTGGATGTCTCAGACACTCTTTGGTACTGCCATCCATTCTAGGGCTGCTATCTTCTGGGCTTGCAGCTGCAATCCATTGGAGTTGATTATGAATCCCAGATATTATAGACCTTTCTTAGAGAAGTGACACTTCCTTGGCTTAATCTTCAGGTTAGCCATGGACAGTTGCTTAAGCACTTCTTCCAAGTGGTGCAGGTGATCAGTAAACGTCCTACTGAACACGTTTATATTGTCCAGATATACCAGGACGCACAACAATTTCAAGTTGCTCAATATTGCATCTATAGCCCTCTGAAACATTGTAGGCGCATTACATAGACCCTGGGGCATCCTCATCGGTTGGTATAGCCCCTGCGCAGTAATAATCACTTTTTTCTTGGTCTTCCTTTGGCAAGTCAATCTGCCAATATCCCAAGATCAGATCCATCGTGGAGAAATACTTTGCTTCTCACAATTGATCTAGTGCATCATCAATCCTCAGTAAGGGATACAAATCCTTCTTTATAATTTTATTCAGCTTTTGGTAGTTAATTACCACCCGGTTGGATCCATCCTTTTTCTTCACAATCATAATCATATTTGCCTGGGGACTTGATGATGGAACTAGAAGCCCATGCTTCACTAGTTTGCTGATTTCATTCTCCACTACCACTTCGGCAGCTTTCAATTATTGGATTAGTCACATCCTGATTGAAAAATTTTCCCCCGTGTCAACCTTATGGATCACATTTCTAGCACATCCAAAATCATTATCATCCTGAGCAAACACTTCCTGATACTTTTTAAATAGTTTGAGCACCTCCTCTTGCTGGCCTTCTGATAGATCAGCAAGCTGCTCTCAATCAACCAATAGGTTGATGCTTTTGGTTACCCCAGCTGGTAATCCCATCTCTTTGAGAGTCCCAAATTGTGGAATCTTCTCAATTTGACCATCAGGATCAGATGAACAAATTCAATGATCTGATTCCTCTTGATCTTTATTGGTTTTTCACTCAAATTTGCCAGGAAAACTCAAATTTCTCTATGGCCCGGCATTATTATCCCAGGAGCCACCCAAGGCTCCACTCTGGACTCCTTCCAGGGGCTTCTGACCTCCCCATACAACAGCTCAGGCATCTCCAATGTCAACCCCATATTGACTATCATCTGCGATCCTGGTGGTATGGTCCTCTCATTTTTGTTGGTTCTTAGGTCTGAAACTCATAGACCATAAAAATCAATATTTTATATTTTTTATATTTTTCTTTTGCAAAGGGACTTGCAACCTACAAAAAGGTTCAGAGGTCCTTCTTTTTCCCTTCATCCAAACTGGGTCCTAGGTACATAAACCTACCAGTTATCATGGTTCAAAATCTTATCCTCTTAAAATTTAACCAACCACCTGGTTCAGTGGTCCTCTTCTAGGACTTGACCAAAATCTCAGGACATAATAATTTAAAAGGTTCAGAGGTCCGCTTGGAACAGTGCAACTATTTTCTCTCAGGCTCAATACTTTCAATTAATATTGAACTTCTTCACTATACAACCAGCGGCGCTGTTTCTTCATGTATAGGATAATCTTGCCGACTTTTTGGCAATAATCTTTAATATTAGGCCTTTAATCCTGAATGGTTATTTGTCCTACAGGTTCTAATTTCATCTCTTATTTCGGCAACTGATGCTTTGGATCCTTATATCGCATTATCCAACGGTTTCATCCATTTGTTCAAATCATTTTTCTCCTGAAAATAATTTTTGGCATTCATTGCCATCTTTAATTACACAGGTCGTTCTGGCCTCATCAGCTTCATCCACATTCTCCTGAATTGATGAACTCATCTCCAGTAACTTCTAATCATTGGTTGAGTGTTATTGAGTCAAAATGATTTTCTTCATCATCTTGGATCAATCATTTCCTGTTTTGTTTTCATATCTTCATTGGTATGGCAATACAATTCTCCAGATTGATTGCTTCCTATTTCATCTGATGCCTCATCTAAACACTCACTCCTCAGGAGTATTTAAAGCAGATCCGGTTTCAACCTGCAGTTATCCTACTGTTCCTCAGGACTATTTCCAGTGGACCCAATTTCAACCTGAGTTGGCCCTGCTGACCCTTTCTCCTGATCCACATTAATCTGATCCTTTGGCTTCTTACAGTGCATGTTGAAATGTCCTTTCCCACCACATTGGTAGCAGACCTTTTCCTTATTATTCAACCATCTTATTTCTTTGGCTTATTTCCTGGCACGGTTTGATTGGTCGTCCCTTTAGCTCCTTTATTTCCCTTTGTGGGATTCAGATTGCATACTGGATTAGATTGAAGCTTCTATTTGGGGCATAAAATGTCGCTCCCAAAATCTTCAAATTATCTACCATTTGTGAGGTAGTTATTTCTGCTATGAACATGGAAGGCATCATGCAATGCAAATTGCAATAGGGCCAAAGGGCCACTTGCAAGGCGATTCTGGCATCAAAGTCATCCAATACTTTTTCTCCAACCAGGATATGTGACTCCTGGTAAAACTGATCTGCAAAGCTAGCTAGAGACTCATCTTTATAAAACTGGATTCCCATAAAATCCTGTTTGCACTTTGACATGTGCATCGGACTCCTGAACTCTTTCATGATGGCCACCTTTGCCTCAGCATACGACCAGCTATCCCCCTCCAGGTGGGGTAACACTAAGTTCTGACAGTCAGTGTCTAGGCAATTCATGACCATCAACGCCTTTTGATGATCCCCATAACCATACATGGTCATGTCAAACAGTCAGAAAAACGCGGGGGCTTTATCCTGATAGAATGGAGGCAATTTTGGCATTGCCTTGTATTCCTCCAAGTTATTTCTGGTCAATTCTCTAAGTTCAGCCGCTTGGCTAACTTGGGGAGTGACTTTGGGCATCATCTCTGAAATGGCAGCAAAAGTGGGCGGCATGTTCCTTGGGGTATTCAATTTCCCAAGCTATATGCGAGGACTTCTTTCTTCAGCATTGCTTGCTATAATGAGCTCACAAACACATTTGTGAGCTTTAAGTTCCTCCACTTGTTTGATTATTTGCTTTATATCTGCACCAAAATTTCTCAAATGAAGGCGCTCCACTTCTCACTCCATTTTCATGTATAAGACCTCTCAAACAAGGTCCCCTTCTTTCTTCTTCAACAAAGTTACTTTCCCAAGTAACTCGTTCCCAAAGCTTGCAACATTATCTACCCTTCCTCCACCTTGGCGACTCATTATTCCAAGACCACGAATTCCCAATGGTCCGCTGAGTTTAGGGCATTCTGGTTTACAGTGGCTAACTTGGTCCATAGTGTGACGGTTGAGGTTTATCCTCAGCATCACATTGCCCTGATCTTTGGTAAGACAGGGCAGGCTGTGTCTGTATGTATGGAGGAGGAGGGGGCGTTGGTTCTGGCAAGGACGCCTAAGGGGCCAGAGCTTGGAGTAGGCCAAGGAGCAAGATGGGCTTCCAAGTCAGAACAAAACGGAAAACGAGTAAAATGGGTAGTTTCAAGATTTGATTTGGATTCAAATCGAGAATGGAATGAAACGGGTGCTTGGGAGTTTCACGGTCTGTTTGGGATTTGAAATGGAACTGGCGCGGAACCGTTGAGGATTGGAACTGGCACGGAACCATTGAGTAAAGATTCCGCGATCCTGCTGTAAAGTTTACACCAAACATCATTCAGGTTGGCACCATAAGCTTATATTATATTTTATTTTAGCTTTTAGCATGTGTATATAGGGAAGGAACTGGGAGCTGGAGGCTCCTCAGTTCTGTTTTATATTGACTTGGCTAAAATATTAAATAAAATAACCTAAAACTCATAAAATTTATAAAATTTGGGTTTATTTTAAAGATATTGCCTAACTGCAGCCATGTTTGGCTTAAATCAACAAGAATCGGACTTTGAGAGTGAGCTTGGGAGGGCTATTGCCTCCCTCTATACCTTGTCTTGGAGTCAAGGCATGTTGCTGGGGTTAAGTATACTTGCAACTGTCTTCCAGGGGGTGCTTGTCCAAACTTGTAGCGCGCGCACCAGGAGAGTAGTATCAGGAGTCCTGTCAGCCCTATGGTCTTTAACATGGATCCTGTTGTCCAACTCATTCGTGGCTCATTGGAAGGAGCCAGTGCGTTACATTAAACAGAACTCATTTACTTTCCTGTCGTTGTGGTGGCAAGCAAAAGAGGTGCCAGAAGAAGTTGTGTTTCCAATGTGGTATAGCCATACTGCAACACTCTTGATGGTGATATTCTCCACCGCCTTTTTTGCTTCATGAATTATACCGGGTTATAGAGAGTGTGTCCCGGGATGGTGGGAAAGTGGTAGGGCCTGGGAAGGACAAAGTAAGAATTCCCACAGTTTTAAAATCGGAAGACTTGGAACTGATCCACCAGACGTTTAGCCGGGTTCAGTTTCAGGGACGGTTGACAAAGGCAGCGGGTGGAGAGGATTCGTTTGCCTTGCAGTTAAGTCAGGTTCTGTTGGCACTTCCAGTAAAGCAGTCAAACTGGGTGCGAGAACTTTTAGAAGAGCAGTCAGGGTTACCCGTATTGGTGGAGGAATGTCTGGATTGGATTGACCATGCAGCATGTCCAGATGAGGCGAGGATTCGGCCTGGGCGGCGTTACTGCAGTGTGGTCAAGGGAAGAAGTCAGTGGAGGAGTATGGCCAGATGTTCCGCGCATTGGCAAGAGCAGCAAAGGCAGCTGAGTCTCAGCTTCCGCGCATGTTTTGCCAAAACTTGCAAGCTGATTTATTATTGGCAATGGCGGCAGTGAAACCTGCAGCGACGTTGGAGGAAGAGGTGGGTTTAGCCTTGCAGGTAGAGCGACAGTTGAGTTTGGTACGGGCCTGTCAGGAATTTGTGCGACCCCCAGGGGGATTCCGAGGACAGAGTGGTGGAAGAAGGGCAGGTTCAGAGCCCATACATGGCTCTAAGGGGTTTAGCTATGTGGAGGAAGGAAAGAAGAGTCAAGGAAATCCTGAGGGTATGGTTGAGGTGCGGGAGACAGGGATTCCCATCGAGATTACCACTCAGGATCCTGAGGCTCAGAATAAGAAGGCTCCTTATAATTTTTGCAAGAAGCTGGTGAATCCGGTGCCTCAAAATAAACCGCTTACTTCATCTTATCCTTATCTGATTTTGCCCATCAATGTGCTTGTGTTGAATGAAGGAAGGAATTGCGGTGAAGTTCTAGCTTTGATTGACACCGGAGCTGGGGAAAATTATGTTGAGGAGAAGTGGGCAAGAAGCCATGGATTGTCATTACAGAAGGATGGATGGGTGACGTTGGCAGACGCCTCCAAAAAACGGCGGTATGGCGAGTGCAGGCCAAGGTCCTGTTGAGGCAAGGCCCGGAGGTATTCAGGGGGGAGTTCCACGCCGTAGCTCACCTGCCACAATTGGTGGTGCCGGGGATGAGATGGTGGCACCATTTCTGCCCACAGTTTGATATGAAGAGAGAGGGTTCTGTTGTCGCCTAGAGGTCAGGGGACGTGTGAATGGACGTTTCAGTCCCAAGGTTCGTTGGTGAAGCACATGGGTGGAATCACCTCAAGTGTGCCAGTGGAAGGATTACTGAGGGAGTATCAGGATTTTGAAGAGGTGTTTGAGCCTAAAGGTGATCGCCTTTTTCGCCTACAGGGGATTTTGCATTTGGATTCCGGTTCAAGGAAGGCTCTGAGTTACCAAAGGGCTGTCCAGTCTATCCGTTGAATCCACGGGCCCGAGAGGCATTGGAGGATTATGTCCATAAGATGCTGGATATGGGTTTAATTGTGCCTTCCAAGTCGCCGGTGGTTTCGCCAGTCCTGTTGGTTCCCAAGTCAGGGGGGAGTTACGTCCTTGTGTTGATTTCTGACGCCTTAATATGGTAATGGAACCTGACCCCTATCCAATGCCACTCATGGAGAACATTCTGCCCATGGTCTCCGGGTGTGGGGTGTTCACCAAATTTGATTTGGTGGGCGCTTTCAATCAAATTCCTGTTCGCCCTGAGCACCAGCGGTATATGGCATTCAAATGTCATCTGGGAAACTTCGAGTACAGGGTTATGCCATTTGGGCTACATAATGCCCCTGCAGTTTTCCAGCGCATGATTGATCATGTATTGGGGGACTTAGTGGGTAGGTGTTGTGTTGCTTATATGGATGACATCCTGGTGTTTTCCAGATCGGCACAGGACCATGTGAGGGATGTGAGAAGTGTGTTGGAGGTGGTTAGGAACGCGGGCTTGAAGTTGAAGCCGTCCAAGTGCGAGTTTAATAAGGAATCGGTGTCCTTCCTAAAGAACGTGGTCCTCCAAGAAGGGATAGCGATCTGTCCTGATAAGTTGCGGGCGGTGCGGGAATGGAAGGCTCCTGGGAATAGGACTGAAGTGCGAAGCTTTTTGGGGGTGAGAGTAAATTTCGTGCGGAGGTTTTCTAGGGATCTGGCCCAATGGGCTGTGCCGTTGACAAGACTGATGGGAGACGTGCTGTTCGTTTGGGGGAGGCTGAGGAGAGGGCATTTCAGCAAGTGAAGACGAGTCTGTTGACAGCCCCAGTTCTGGCACACCCTGACCCAAACAAACCATTCGTGGTAGAGACTGACGCGTCAAATTTTGCACTTGGAGCCGTGTTGTTGCAGGAGGGTAAGGATGGGGTTGAACATCCTGTCTGTTACATCAGTCAGAAGATGGCACCAGCTGAAACCAACTATCCAGTTTATGATAAGGAACTTTTGGCAATAGTTGCAGCTTTAGGGGAGTGGCAACACCACCTATTGTATGCCAGGCACCCGGTTGTCATCCGAACGGACCATTGAGCCTTAGAATACTATAAGTCCCCACGCCTGAAGAACCAGAGGCAGGCCCGGTGGCACTTAGAGTTGGTTCAATATGACCTGCGGATTGAATACAAGCTGGGAAAACAAAATATCTTGCCAGATTTATTGAGCCGTGATTCTGGACTGGTGTTTTCTGATGAGGAGTTGAGGAAATTCAATACAGCCACGATGTTGCCACAGAACCTGTTTGCAACGATCCAGGGCTGGAGAGAAGGAATGGCAGGAAGAATCCGGACTGCACAGCAAAGATGTGAGCTGGGCCAATGGATAAGAGAAGAGACAGGAGAAGGTGAGGCAAGCAGGGGGCATGTGGGATTCTCAGTTTGGGGTGGTATCATACGCCATGAGGGAAGGATTTGGGTCCCTGTGAAGAGTCTGTAACAAGAGGTAATGGCAGCTAATCATGACCATCCTCTGGCAGGTCATCCCGGTCAAGAGAAGACGTTATATCTTGTTTGCCGTCACTATTCGTGGAGAGGTGTGGGTGCAGCGGTGCAGAAGTATGTTTCGCGTTGTGTGGTTTGCGCCAGGACAAAGGCCCAACGGGTGGCACCAGGGGGGAAATTGAAGCCGCTTCGAATTCCTTCTAGGCCATGGTCCTCAGTGAGTGGACTTTATCACAGGACTGCCCAAGTCACAGGGGATGGATGCCTTGATGGTGGTGGTGGATCGCCTGACTAAATATGAAGAGTTTTTCCCTTGTCAGTCAACCATTTCTGTAAAGGTGGCAGGACAGATTTTTGTAAATGAGGTTTTCTCCAGACATGGGGTGCCTGAAGAGATTGTGTCAGATCGTGGTCCGCAATTTACATCTAAATTTTGGCTCCAAATGTTGGGGAATCTAAAGATCAAGGCTTGCCATTCATCAGCATACCATCCTCAGTCAGACAGCCAAACTGAGAGAGTAAATCAGATATTGGAGCAATATTTGAGGTGCTATGTCTCAGGGCGGCAGGATGACTGGGTATATTGGGTGAAGCTGGCTCAATTTGCTTATAACAATCATAAGCATTCATCCACGGGTATGACCCCATTTTTCACAAATCACGGCCAACACCCAGAGGGTATGGGGCCCAGGGAGCAAGGTCAGAATCCAGTGGCAGATGAGCTGTCACGAGATACCCGGGACACCCTGGAGCTCCTGATGAAGAATTTGGTGGTGGCAGTCGCGGCTCAGAAGAGGAAGGCAGACCAGCATAGATCTGAAGGTAGAGCTTTCAAGAGAGGGTGATTGGGTCTTGGTGAATGCTCGGAACTATGCCTTGCCTGTAAGGAGCCAGAAATTGGGGCCGGTGGCGTTGGGCCCATATCAGGTAGTGAGGGCGGTGAACGAGGTGGCATTTGAGCTGAAGCTCCCAGAAGGGTCAAGAGCCCATCCGGTGTTGCATGTATCGCAGCTCAAGCCATTCTTTGGCCAGCCACCTGAAAGGGCTTCTCCTTTATTTCCAGCTGGAGGAGGAGCCAAAGAGTATGAAGTTGAGGAGATTCTCGACAACAAAGTGGTGTGAGGATGTCATTCATTCTTGATACGTTGGGTGGGTCATCCTATTGAGGAGTCCACATGGCAGTCAGCTAGGGATTGTGCCCAATGTCCTGAGAAAATCCAAGAGTTCTTCCTGTCTAGGGGGTGTTGTGATGGTTGAGGTCTATCCTCAGCATCACATTGCCCTGATCTTTGGTAAGACAGTGCAGGCTGTGTCTGTATGTATGGAGGAGGAGGGGGCGTTGGTTCTGGCAAGGACGCCTAAGGGGCCAGAGCTTGGAGTAGGCCAAGGAGCAAGATGGGCGTCCAAGTCAGAACAAAACGGAAGACTTTAAAATGGGTAGTTTCAAGATTTGATTTGGATTCAAATCGAGAATGGAATGAAACGGGTGCTTGGGAGTTTCGCGGTCTGATTAGGATTTGAAATGGAACTGGCGCAGAACCGTTGAGGATTGGAACTGGCATGGAACCATTGAATAAAGATTCCGCGATCCTGCTGTAAAGTTTACACCAAACATCATTCAGGTTGGCACCATAAGCTTATATTATATTTTATTTTAGCTTTTAGCATGTGTATATAGGGAAGGAACTGGGAGCTGGAGGCTCCTCAGTTCTGTTTTATATCGACTTGGCTAAAATATTAAATAAAAGAACCTAAAATTCATATATTTATAATTTGGGTTTATTTTAAAGATATTGCCTAACTGAAGCCATATTTGGCTTAAATCAACAAGAATTGGACTTTGAGAGTGAGCTTGGGAGGGCTATTGCCTCCCTCTATACCTTGTCTTGGAGTCAAGGCATGTTGCTGGGGTTAAGTATACTTGCAACTGTCTTCCAGGGGTGCTTGTCCAAACTTGTAGCGCGCGCACCAGGAGAGTAGTATCAGGAGTCCTGTCAGCCCTATGGTCTTTAACATGGATCCTGTTGCCCAACTCATTCGTGGCTCATTGGAAGGAGCCAGTGCGTTACACATAGTTTGCGTAACTCATCTTTGTATGACATTATTTTAAATTCTTCAACTCAACTACCCCTTTAGTGAGCACCAACTTGTAAAAATTTACCTAGTTGGGTTATTATTAGCAACAACCCTAGTAACCTTTTCACTGCACAGGTTTAGTTTCCTCATGCGCTTCATCCGCATTGTATAGTAAAAATGGATTATTAATTGATAATAGTATGATGACTGTTATCTGTAGTTGAGTATGAATTCTTATATTTCAGTTCAACGCTTGGCCAGTATTCCCAATTAAATACTTGTGATGTCATAATTGTAGGGATTTGTTCCCTCATTCTGTCCAACCCAATCTTCAGAGATTCCCTGGTGACATTCTCTTCAGTCCAACATACAGTTGGCAGCAATCCTAAATTGTGTCTCCTTCTTCTCTAGATCCCCACTAAGATCTTTACTCTTTTCTCTAAGGGTCTTCCAATTATTGCACACAGCAATAATATCCTTGAGAAGAATAGCATAATTGAAAGCTGATGATAGTTTACTTCTTAAACTATATACTGAATGAACAACTTAGAACTATGTATCTGTAATATGATCTAATTGTCTGTTGTATTATATGTTTTTTATTATAGTGAATCCTAGGGAATTTAAAGTGGGGATTCAGTCGTCTAAACCTCAGTTGACACCTCTTCAATGAAACAGCAGCTGTTGACATTGAATCACCCATCCTCATCTCAGCAGCAATGGTCTTCCCCATCCTGGCTAGGATTCGATCATTGGACATCCTCAAGACTTAAATGGAAAGAGTCAGAAAACGTGTCCCTAACGTTTTCCTCTCAATTCAAGCAAACCAACCATATTTGGCTAGTGACCTGCTTAGGTAATAGGACTTGTTCCCCATTAAGACAGGTTATGCACCAATTGATTAATTCGCTAGTTGCAGGTGGCATCACTTGTCTCACAACTTGCTATTCATTTCCAATCAGTTGGTGATGAAACCTGACCAATCCCAATTGGTACACCTGATAGTTAATCACTATCAGATGCCCCTATTTTGTTGGCAACTCCGCACAATTAGATCTTAAGTATTCATCCAGATTGATCCCCAATGAATATAACCAGGCGGATATCCTAATATCCCACAAATATAGTCTCTAAAACTTGGACCAAATGATTTTCAATTCACTTCGCCTTAGGGAATTTTCCCCTAGCGATCCCTGGTAATCTAACAGGCTGGGAATATGGGCAAAAATCCCAACAATACTATATCTAATTTAAGCTTAATAGAAACGCGGCAGATCTACCTATATTTGTTGTAAAGCTAAAAAATATGGTTTAATCTATATATGACCAAGAACAAACATTTTGTGAGGATGTAATTAAATACTATAATAAGATCAAAAGCTGTATAAGATATATACTCCAGCTACCTGGAAAGCACATAAGATAAAATGGCATTTCAAGAAGGTGGTAAGTGTTGTGGAAGCGGCTGATTAGAATAAGACTGGGCTTCTAGTATGCATACAACAGGACCCAGTGGGGGCAAGTGGAGAGACCATAAAATTTCAGTTCACAGATATCCTAATGAATTTAAAGAGGGAAGTTACTATGGTATATGTGAGGAAGTTAGAAGATCAATGATATACCAAAGGCATCCATAATAAACCAAATGGCTGCTATGGGCAAACGTGGGTCTTTTGGGGCAACCCATAAGGACAGGAGAGGCATGGAGGATTAAAACTACTCCAGGTTTCATAGTTGCTGGCCTTTGGAAGCAGAATATTCACAGGCAGGATTATACTGAAACTTTGAACTATCGTGTTTATTCCAAAAAAAATCTCAATTCATGTCTATAACATTTAAATACTAAAACAGATCAGCTCAATTTGTGATTTGTTGAGCTCTGAGTTCATTTTGTAGTTGCAAATTTGGTTTGAATTGCTTTGGAGGGTTAGCGGCAAGGATAGAACATAGTATTGTGTCACCTATGTGGTCAGGAGTGAGGCCTCCTGTGGCATTCCAGATAGCATGGATATGTGGGGTCTAAATGGATTGAGCACTTGAGTGCTCTTTGCTTGCAAAAGGTTACCACAGTTGTGTTAGTAGGACACTTGACTTTCAAATAACATCAAATTAGTGGTGGAATGGTGGGAAAATCTCAGTCAAGAGGGAAGGTGGTGTTTACAGTGAATTGGAGCTATTAGTTGGGGGGTGTAACTTCTCACAAACATGGCTACAGTATGTAAAGCTGCTGGATTGAAGAATTAAAGTGCCCACTCAGAAAAATCATTTGAACTTGTCATGGACTGGTGTACTACTGACCTGGTTGGGGGTAGCTAACCATGAGCTAGTATAACCAAGGGCTTTATCCAGTATGACAAGGACACTTGAGGTTTCCAAGTATAAGGAATGGTGGTTAAGCTGGTATGGGAATTTCCTAAAAATATGGTTTTAAAAAGGAAAAAGTTGAAAGGGAGTTTCTTGTAGGCTAGGGTGGTAGATTCGTATTGATAACACTCTAGTAAATAAACTTAATAGTCTTTGAATGATAAAGAATATTTTTATTAGTTGCAAATATTAACCAAATTAATGCCTTAGTTTTATATACCATCCAACTTCCTGGACTTACCTAAACTTAATTGATTTAAAACAGTGCACTATTCTTCTCTGGAGCTTATAGGATGCAACTTGCATATGATTTTGAAAGGCAGTGGGAATCATATCAGTTTCATTGTAAATTTGTTTTGGTGCGATTAATTGACTTAATATTATTGTAATCGAGGTAATTTAATTGATTAATCAAACATTTCTACTACAATTATTCATTTGATATGCAATTATTCAATCTAACTTCATCACATATCCTCTTGATCTGATGGGTGATATCTTTAATCTCAGGAAAAAATAATTTCAGAATTTCTCTTGACATCATCTTCCACCAAGGATGAAGCTACCTGCGAGGCCTTCTTCTTGCATTTCTTTAACAGCTTGCCTGCATTCTTTAAGTTCTCTTCAGGATCCTAAGTACTCTCTTCTGCAGGATATCCAGCCCACTCAACCAGGTATTGCACTTTACCATGATGTGTTCACCTTCCTTTAATAGCCTCCACCTCATACTCAGGACAGGGACGTTTAATCAGTGGTGGTGCTAGCTTTTTAACTTTCTAGTGTGGTATAGAACTTTCTTCTTTTTTGTGCAAGAGGGAACGATGAAATATATTGTGAATTTTCCAACCTTCAGGCAATTTAAGACGGTAAGCCACCATTACTATGTCCTCTGTGACCTTGTATGTCCCTACACGCCAATGAGCAAATCTCTGACATGGTATATCCAAAGAGTTATTGCGAGCATCCAGGTAAACTTGGCACCTACTTCAAACACCTTACCAGGAACACGCTTCTTATCTGCAAAGTCTTTGTAAGTATGTACTTCTAGGTTCAGATTAGCCAAGCAAAGTGCATGAGTTCGATGAATATTTTGTAAAAATTCCCTCCCAGGGAGGTTGTTCACTTTAACAGATGGCAAAGGTTCCCAGTTCACATCATACCCATAGTTAGCTTAGAATGGTAACATTCCAGTTGAAGAATGATCTAGAGTGTTATAATAGAACTGGGATATAGGCAACAACTCAACTAGTTGTCCTGCTCCACATTAACATAGCATCTCAGGTACTGTTCTAGCATCTGATTAACTCTCTCAGTCTGTCCATCAGTCTGCGGATGGTATGCGGTGGATAAACATCTTTTGATTCCAAGGTCTACAAGGAGCTGTTTCAAAAAGTTTGATGTGAATTGAGGCCCTCTTTCTGAGATCACCTCCTTGGGAGTACCATGATTTAAGAATACATTTCTCAAAAACAGACGAGCTATCTCTTTAGCCATGATATTGGTAGTAGTTGGGATAAAATAAGCCATTTTAGTGAATCTATATACTACCACCAACTCTGAATTGAATCCTTGGGAACGGGGTAGCTCTACTATAAAATCCATGGATATTGACTCCCAAGGCTTTTGTGCAATTATTAATGGTTTTAAGTGTCCTTCAGGAAGTCTTCTACAAACCTTGGTGCGCCCACAGACCTCACATACTGTCACCTATTTTAAGACGTCCCCTCTAAGATAGGTCATAAGTAAGTTATCTAAATCAGTTGGATCATTTTATTTTTCTAGGGTGTCCTGCCACGCCTAAATCGCGGTGCTTGCGCATGACATCCAATATTAAAGGTCCTTCTGGTACATAACAACCTTCTCGGAATACTGACTGTCCCTTTTAACGAGCAACCCTTTTTGTACCACACGCTTATAAGCTTTGAATGAGATCATTCCTCTCATTATGAAAGAAAACATCATCGTTTTTAACATCCAAAAACTCATCTCCATGGCCCAATAGTACAAGATGAGATAAAAATGCAGTGGGATCCTTGGTCTACAGAAGCTTCTGTGTATTAAACTCAGTAATTCCCCCTCTTCATGTATCATGCCAGGACGCCAACTTAAGGAATCTGGAACTGCATTAATTTTCCCAGGTTTATAACCAATGTCCAAGTCATAATCCGCCAGAGTAAGTGTTAATTGTGCCTGACGCTGTTTCAATTGACGTGGGTGAAAAAGTAAGTCACATTTTTATGATCTGTCAAAACTTTCACTTGGTACTTTGCCCCACACAGTTACCAGCGTTAGTGTTTTAGACATTGAACAACGGCCAATATTTCCTTGTCATAGGTAGGATAGTTGCATTCCGCTAGGTGAATTTCTTGGAATAGTAGTATATGGGATGCAGCCTACTATCATCCCCCTCCTGCAACAAAACCCCCAAGAACGTATCCTGAAGCATCAGTGTCAACCATGAAGGGCTTTTTATGATTGGCATTGACAACACAGGTTCAGAAACAAAAGCAGCCTTAAAGTAAGAAAAGATTTTCTGCAGCCTGTGACCATTTATATGAATACTTTTTGATGTAAGCCATGTTAAGGGTAACGTAATAGAAGAAAAGTCTTTGATAAAATCCCTGCAAAAGTTTGCCAAGCCTAATAAACTATGAACGTCCTTCTGACTATTAGGTGTAGGTCAAGGTGTGATGGCATCCACTTTTCTAGTTGCCAAGGTGAACCCATTCCTTCCCACAACATAACCAAGAAATTCAACTTCCTCCTGCGCAAGCTCACATTTTGATAGCTTCACATGCAAGTTGTACCTTCCAAGATGCTCAAAGACCAAGTTCAAGTGAAGTAAGTGCTCCTACTGCGTCTTGCTGTAGATCAAAATGTCATCAAGGTAGGCTACGCAGAAGTGGTCCAGGTAGCCACCCAGCACCGTATTAATCATTTGTTGAAATGTACTAAGTGCGTTGTACAACCCAAATGACATCACCTGATACTCAAATAGCCCAAATCGTGTCTTAAACGCTGTTTTCCACTCATCACCTTCTTTTATCCGTTTCTGGTTAAATGCAACCTTCAAATCAACTTTGGAAAATATTGTAGCTCCAGACAATTAGTCACATAAGTGATCAGCATCAGGTAAGGGATACCAGTTCTTTATGGTTATATCATAAAGCTTCTGGTAGTATATACATGGTCGTAGTCCACCATCCTTCTTACTAAAAACAATAAGTTTGATGAACATGGAGAGCGGAAAACTCGTATAAACCCCTTCTCTAGCATTGTATTCAGATATTCTCTCAGGTAAATTTGTTCACTATTATTGCAACTATAAATAGGTCCATGGGTGGGCTGTTTCCCTTATAGTAAATCAATCGCGTGATCAAAAGATCCATGAGCTGGTAGTTGCTTAGCCTTTTCCTATCCAAAAAGTGTAGCCTATTTTTTGGGATATACTCAAAATCTTTCCTTTGCAAGGCTCTAATGGACCAACCTGATTTACAGTTGCGGACATGTCCAAACCTTTATGCTCTTCTAACACACACTCAATGAGCTTATCCTTTAGCTTAATTTTGATAAAGTTCCGTCAATAATTGTGCTGGAGTTCAACCTGTGTCCACCAAGAATAGCCAAAAATTACAGGATGGGGTGAACAATGAAAGACCCAAAACTCAACTTTCATTTTACTTACCTCAAACTTCAAGTCAATCTGACGTGAGTAGAGGTAAGCTAAAGACTGTTAATCATTCCCCAAGGTTACTTTCATCAAAGGTTTCTTTGAATGCAAGCCCAGAAAATTCACTTAATGATCTGAAAAGAAGTTCCATGAGGCCCCACTGTCCAGCAAAGCCATAGTTTTCTAATTTCTCTTCCCAACATTTATATTCAAACTCAATACTAGATAAGACTGCTTATCATTTTTTAATGAGTATTTATGGGTCTGAGGTTTTCCCTTATGGCACTTCTGTTTCCAGAATTCTCTTAATATGCTTGTACCTACTATTAGACTCTGGGTGACTTCAATAACTTAGCTTAAGGGTAGCGTGATGTTTTGGTGTCTGATCAAATCTGCTAAGTGACCTTCCAATCCTTGTTTAAAATAAAGCGCTCCCATTTACTCGTCTAATTCTGCCCTCTGAAAATTCTCCAAGAGCTTATGAGTATATTCCTCAATAGTTTGATCTTCCTTTTGAAGGTTCATCAAGGCAATCCGTTCCTGTAATTTGTTACCAGTGGAAGCCGCTGCAGCTAACAACTGGCCTTTGAATGCTCCATAATCTTCACACAAATTCTCATTCTCTTCTAAGGCCCTATTAACCAACCCAGAGCATCACCAGTGAGTTGTGAGCCCACTGTCATATATTTCCGCGCTTCATCTAAATAGGTATCAGGATAATCTTTGAAATACGCCCCCAACAATGTAAGACCTTCTTTTACTTCAGCTAAAATTAATTTTTTAGGCAAGGGGATTGTAGGGAAGTCATAAGTGTATAATTGGCAACACACTCTGTTTGCATCTGACTGGGTGCTACTGCTTCTTTATAAGTTGTTTCATATTGCTTTACTGGTGAGACCATCCACACCAGTAATTGATAACTTTTCATTAACAAAAAAATATCAAAGCTCCCAACAATAAAACCATGATGGGATATCTATTATAAATCACGGCGGTCAAATTGTCAGGGACTGGTGTACTAATGACCTGGTAGGGGGTAACTAACCATGAGCTAACATAACCAAGGGGTTTGATCCAGTATGACAAGGACACTTGAGGTGTCCAAGTATAAGGAATGGTGGTTAAGCTGGTTTGAGAGTTGATTAAAGATATTGTTTTAAAAGGGAAAAGTTGGAAGGGAGTTTCTTGTAGGCTGGGGTGGTAGATCGGTATTGATAACACTTTAGTAAATAAACTTAGTAGTGTTTGCATGTTAAATAATATTTTTATTAGCTGCAAATATTAACCAAATGAATGCCTTAGTTTATTATACCATACAACTTCCTGGACTTACCTATGCTTAATTGCTTTAAAACAGTGCACTATTCTTCTCTGGAGATTATAGGTTGCAACTTTCATATGATTTTGAAAAGCAGTGGGAATCATATCAGTCTCATTGTAAATTTGTTTTGGTGCGATTAATTGACTCAATATTATCGTAATCGAGGTAATTTAATTGATTGATAAAATATTTTCACTACAATTATTCATTTGATATACAGCTATTAGATTTAACTTCATCACATATTTTCTCAATCAGATGGGTTATATTGTAATCTCAGGAATTCCACTAATGTCAAGATTTAACCTAACAGAACTATTATGTAAATGGTGGTATGCTTTACATGATCAATGGGAAAAATTCTGAAATTGATGTGGGAGGCGAAGACCACAGAAAGTAAATTAAGAAAACGGAATATATTTAAGAAAAGGTTCAGAAATGAGGATGAACTGTTAACAGACACTAAGTAGAGGCTGTTGCCTTTATAGGAGGAGTGTCATGTTCACATTACTTGATTGAAGAGGTCAATGGCCAGGACAAGGGTGGGAGCTAAGAGGCCAAGATTGTTAATATTTAGGACCTTCCTCACTTGATGCACACATTAGATCAACGCTTGGTACAGGCCAGGTATGTCCAGGTTGCTTCAGAGGAAGTGCAGCCTGCCCAGCAATGTATAACGGCCGTAGCATTAAAACTGATGAGCTACCTTCTAAATTATGATAATACTATTCAATTAATTGGTGAACAAGGGGTTTAAAACCCGTTCAATTTATGAAATTTCTAACTTAATTCAGACTCAAATTCAATCAATCACTAAAGTTTGGTTGATTTTGAAGTAACTCACTCATTTGGATGGAAGCGTGTGCTTAATAAACCTGGGCTTAGTATCACTGTCCCAATTGATGGTTTCCTTAATTTGGATTAAATATGTTTGCTCAAGACCAACCTTTCTCATTGTTCATCTTCCCTATAATTAAATACCTTATTCATTTACAGGTTTAATTTATGTTGACTTGGGTGAACCTGTGCGTAGACCTCTTCAAGGTGGTCTTGAAACACGTTAGCTGATTTATTTGCTTTAAAATTACAACAGCTTCTGTTAAACCGCTGGGCCACCCAGGTTCCCTCCAGCCCGAGGCACCCATGCACTCTAGCCCTGTTCATAGCTTGGTTAGGAACTCTCCTTTAAAAACAGATAAGTATTGTTGGTTGTTTAATCCTTAAATATGTGTACAGTGTTAACCGCTCTCACCCTATGTCACTGTAGCTCAAGCTCCCTCTGCTGGGCTATCTTTATGTTCACACTGACGACGAGTTCCCTTGCGTTGGTCCAGTGCTCTGTGCACCACCACTCTGGGAACTGGAGAGTTATAGATACTCTCCTGACAGAAATGTCATTTGTAAGGGGATTGTTACTTTGAGTAGGCTGACATCAAACACTACTTGAATAACACATATAGCGATCCCAAACTCACTTTTAGAACTAAATGTCTACAGTATGATTTATTTTTTATTTTAACAAAGCTTCTTTTTCAAGCACTTAGGCTGTTTTGTTTCTTAGGTTCCAGGCTACTGTCATCTTAAAGTATACCTGGTGTTATGTGCGTTTCTACCTGTGCCACTGAAAGATGATACTTTAAACCAAAACTATAATCTGGTTCTTACTACAGGAGGCACTTTCTGCATCCCTGTGCACTAATTAATCAATTATAAATCGTAAACCATCCTGTTTGCCATTGTTTTTTTGTGAAAAGAATTCTTTGAAGCCTATGGACCAATAAGATTCTACACTCACAAATCTTCAAATGAGTAGCTCTAATAATAATGAGATGGTAGATTCAGTCATGGAGCTCACCCTAGATAGTCAATTGGAGTTAAGCGTTGACTTGAATTTGTAATTTCTCATTGGAACAGATTGCTGAGGTGTCCAAATGGTTGATCCACAAATATCGCCATATTTCTGCAAATGATAATGAGGATTACTTGGCCATGTCTTTTTATCACAGGTATTAAGCTTTTTATGTGGCTTTATAGCTAATTTGTGGAATGTCCATTGAAGTAATGGGTAAGCAATTTCCTCCTAAGATCATATTAGTGAAGTGTTTTCCAGATGCATTCTTCCTTCCATTTTACAAATCTGAAAGAATATTGACCCTCAACATATTGACAATGACATCCTAGCTGAATTCATGGAAGCTTAAGTGAGGTAATTCTTTTGTTAGTTGAACAACTTGACAAAACATTTCATAATCTTAAGCTATAATTATGTACAATTAAAAACCAGACTCAAGCCATCATCATAAGGTGGAAAACGCTCAGCTCAATGCTGATTTGGTGAATATTGTTATTAGCACTATGAATAGCTTGGGAATAATCTCAATGGATAGTTAATATTGGTCAATACTGCACCCATGCTAAAAGATATTTGTGGGAAAAGTGGAATAAATAACTATACTGAAGCGGTTGACCATGAGGCCCAACAAACTAATTCCAAAGGCTAACCAGCATTTACAGGAAAAATTTATGCCACGCTGGCTAACTTACTGATAGGTTATTATTTCACAATCGCCTATTATCCAAATCAGTATAAGACATTGAATTTCATCAACGCTGCCTTGATGGACTAGATGAAGAAATATGATATATCCATTTGCTTCAACACTGATGTATATCAGAAAATCAGTTTTTTTGCATTTTAAGCGCAAAGTTAGGGACATAAAGTAAAGACCCTCATTGGTGAGTACCTTGAATTCAAAGCGGATTCTTTGGCTAACAGCTAAAAAAATGATCATTTTGAAATATGACAAAGATAACTTCTCTTTAACCGCTCAAAGTCACTTTTGAGCGATTTTAAATTTAAGTTAATTTATCCACAGCCATCTGCCCAAACCTATTCTTTGATGTCCTTGGCTCTGCCGCCTGCCACCCCAGTGTGGGGCAGCAGTGCACCCCCACCTAGCGTTTTCCGCCCTGCAGGCAAGCGCGTTCGGACAGGTTCAAACAGCCCACCCACTGCTTCCAACCGTTTTGTCCCCCAACGAGACCTAGCACTCCACCTGGCGCGCATCCACCCTTCTCTCCCCCATCCTCTCGCCCTCCCTCGCTCTGCTATTCGCTATTGCCTCAGAGTGGACTATGGACGTTTGTTCCCATATGCTGATAAGGCAATTATTGACCTAGCCACTAAAACCTTTGCGCCAGCTGGCTTTATAGACTTCCGCCCTTTTAAGGGCTACTTTGACGTTGGGTTCCAATCTGAGGAGGATGCTGAAGCGGCAGCACAAACTCCTCTAATTTATAAAAAAACCCCCATTCCCACAACCCGTACTCGCCTCCCTTCAGACACCACGCTAGTGGTATCCTTTGCAAATCTCCCATCCCACCTTCCACCCCAGGTTTTGTATGACCAGTTGGTCGCGGGGCTCATGGCTTATGGCACTCAGCCCAACCTCATCTTTGCCATTCCTTCTGGTGCAGAACGCCTTGCTGCTCCTCGTGCAACAGCCACCATCATACCACACCACCCTACCATAGCCCAACAAATCCCACCCCGCGCTAGTGTGGCTGCAGCACCTGATCATTTCTTTTGGGCTCAGGCCGATAATGGTAGGCAGATTTGTTCCCTCTGCTTTGGCCTTGACCATGCAAAAAGAGCGTGCCCTAAGGCCAAATCTGCTGATGCAGCTTCTGAGCCCCCTCTGGAGGTTCAGTATGGGGCGCTTTGCTGCCCCCTCCCACCCTCAATCTCGTTCAGTGGGCCCACATGGAAAATCAGCCCCACCCAAAACCTCCATCCTCACTCTCCCACCTAAATCTACGCCAGCCAATCAGAGCAATGCTTGGACCAACATTCGTACCCAAGCAGCTGCCCATTCGCCCAATCCTACCCACTCAAATTTAAATGCCACTATTCCAGTGAACCAAAATCCATGGGACCTATTGGCTGAAACTGACGAATCAGGTAATATCCTTATTAGTAAGCATACAGGTCAACCTCTCTGCCATGGCGATTATGGTCGGGCAGAATTTTTCCTTCCCGACTTTGATGAAACCTCTACCCCTCGCCATTTTGCTCCTCTACCCAATACAACCCCCTTCCAAAGTGACCACCAGCTCGCCTTAGCTGCGGTGGCCTCTCCTCATTGCCCAAAACTACGCACCGCGGTGGCCCAGTCAGTGGCTCAGCTCCAGCATGGCCTGCCCACCATCTTCTTCCCCCTGACTTCCCTGAATCTCCCTGCAGTGACATCTCAAAATTATTTGATGATGCTGAAATTGCTGTTATGAATGTCGCAACACTTGCTTATTCAACCCCTCAGCCAAAATCACCCGCCACAGTATCTCCCTTTTCACCCAACTTCCTGAAGCCCGCAAAGAAGCTGAAGTTCTCCTCGCAGCTTTTGTTGAGACACTTTCCCATCATTATCTTGATGCAGAAGTGGAAAACTCCTACTACGCTGACCTCAGCCCCCACTATGCAGATGCCCCAACGCCCTGGCTCTCTGCTCTGATCCGGTACTGCAACCAACACCCCTTGATTGAGGCGGCTCTTTCTGAAAACCAACCCCCTGACCCCTCCTCACCCTCTGCCATGGTGGGTTAAGCAGTTTCTGCTTCCCACCTGGTTAGTAGTTTGTTTTGCCATTTTGAGTGTTGTGATCAGTACTGTCCGTCCCCTGGTCGGCGTACCTCAAATAAATCGAAATATGACAAAGATGAATGTCACCATCTTTTCTATATGATGGATCAGTAAAAAATGAGATCCAGAATGAACTTTGCTGGTGTCACTAGGTTCAGTCAAGCGAGCAATACACAGTTATTTCTATCAATAATTTGAAAATTTTTCTGCCTGATACTGACATTGAGAGCAATGAGGATTTTTACAGGCCATGTGACTACTTTTCTCACCTCTATTTCAATGGAAAGAGTGGCTGATTATGCTTATATTCTGTTAACTCCCCCTCTCAAGTCTTCAGCAACTATCTCTTATCAGACTTCAGTATAATCAGTTTTCAATACATATGCTACCTCTGCTTGTATCCCTGCAACATATTCCATTTGGGTCACTCTGGAAGCTCAAAGCCAGTTTGTTTCCAACCCTCATCTACTTAACCCGTAAGCATACATGATCCATGTGTGTCCTTTGGCCAACGGCTATGAAAGTCATTTTTATGTGAACCCTATCAACTTAACAAAGCTTAACAAGAAAGGGTACATGCACATTTTATAGCTTATTTTAGATTATTATAGAGAGAGTCACAATAAGTTTCAAATTGGTATTGTTAATGAACTCCTTGAATTACAAGAGGCAGTAATTGATATTTCAAAACTACAATATGTTGGTTGGGACCATCTAGTACTAAAAAAAAACTACAATATGTTGGTTTGGCTTACTATGACACCAAGAAGCTCCTCTATAAATTATTTGGTGTTGCGAAAGGATGACTACCCAAAGACTGAATTCCTTAACGTCTCCTTTAAAAAGAAGATATAGCATTTTTCCATCGTTTTTACAGAGAGGCACAGACATTATGTGGGCCCAAATTATTAATGACTTGATGCTCAGATCGCCTTTTTTCATTTCTGAGAGCTTTAAAAGGAGTTGTATCAGTTTTTTTTACCAATACTGAATTAAAATAAAAATATAACTCATATGGTAGATTATCTTCGCCGTTGCACTACTGCTTTTGAGGCAATTTACAACAGTTATCGTGAGCCTTGCAATAGCCATGCTAGGCCCATCCTGTCATAACTAGTATTTGACTAAGCCTCAAGGCTCACCTCCCAATAAATTGGATGCTTGAGCCAAAATTTGGCACATTTGTAAAATAACAGACACTATACAAATTAATGAGGCTATTTTGTCACAAAGTCTTGCATCCATGTGGTGAACCAACCAGGTGACAAAAACTTGGAAAAAGAAGGGGCTTAGTAGTTATGGGTCACCCAGCTTCCGTTGATCCTCCAAAAACTTCACTGAAGGAAAGCCCAAAGAATCACTATAGACTAGTGTATATAGGTGATACCTCTCAGGTACCACCTTTCATGTCTCGTCAGATAAATGTTGATGGTGTGATAGCTTTGACTATTTGATTGAAGTTTTAACATGAAGTTGAATTAGCACAAAAAGTATCTAAAGAGCTTTATGTCAGTATTTATGATGATGAGCGAGCTAAGTCCCTACCCCCAAATTGAGCCTCGATAGATTGACTCTTGAACCAGTGCAAATGGAACTTTATTTTGAAGGCACCAAAACTAGATTTGAACACAAAGAATAACGCGCATGAGAATCAATGGAAACACCCTCAGGAATCTGATCCCCGCTTCCTGAATCCCAAGAGGCACATCCCCCACTACTGCGATCTTGAGGACATTACATAACAATTAGGGTGCTGGCAAGGCAATCAATCCAAAAAGCAATGAAAGGTTATGATAATGTGGGGCCGTGAAGGTCCTTGAGGCACCATGTCCTAACACGCTCTATATATATGACACTTTCTAATTCAACAAAGTAGTCTATATACTCCCCATCTTTTTATTTTTCGACCTCTCTGCTGATTTACAGCTTCAATCCCATTTTTACTTTGGCGCCAGCCAAGAGAGCTGTTACACTGATAAAAGAGGTGCTCACTATAGGAAGATCTGAGCTGTCTAAATGAAAACGTCTATCACAAACAATAGAGAATGTTATTTTCAAGAAAGTCAACCTGTTGATTGGTTGAGAAGTGTTGCTCAATGGATTAGTACCTTGCAATATAAGTGCTGCTCATGTAGCCTGAAAGCTTAGAATTTTGGGGCACGTTCAAGTTCTCTCTACTTACCATTGATGGTAATTGATACCAACTTAAATATGAGAATCATACCAAAATTATCCAACAGTTACTAAATGTCGTCTATTCTGTGGGAGGCCACCTTAGTCACTCCCGTGCTTCTTTGGTGCCTTTTATCATGTGGAATCTATATACTTCAGCCCAACTACCAGCGGGAGAGCTGACTTTGGGGACTGAGCACTATTTTCATAGTTTCGTTCATCCTGCCATCTAAACATCCTAAAGTTAGTTAGGTTACACCATCATGAAGTCCCATGACAACTAGAGCTTACACAAACATTACACTCCCATGTTGTTAATTTCTAAAGTGGGGCCTCCTTCTTCGTCCAGGATAATTTTGAAGCCATTTTTGATAACCAACAATTAATCAAAAAACTTACTACCAGCTCATAGTTTATGTAGCGATATTCATGCTATCTCAAGGACCAGCTACGTCAGAATGTACAGCTCCTTGAGGCTACTTGGAACTAACGCCTACACCAAGTCAAAGACCTGGTGTGGGCCCTTTAGCACCACTATCAGGAGCTGACCTCTCATGACTTCACCTCTGGGAGTGAAGAGCCTGAGGAGCCTATGGGGCCAGAAGGGACCAAAGGGCCTGAAGTTCCCCAAGGACCTCAAGGGCCCTCTGGTCCTGCAGTGCCTGCTCCTGGTGACCCCGATGACCCCTGGATAAAGGACATCTTGGCCGCCCGAGTCACCATATGAGAACAAATCTGTAATGTGGCTCAAGGGTGCAAGGTCCTAGTGGACGTAGTCCCCTTAATCTTAGAGTCTCGATCAAGGCCCTTTTAAATGAAATAAATAACCTCAGCGCCCTCACCAAGCTTGCTGATAGTCACATTTTCCAGCTTGAGCAAACATGCCAGAGGTTAGACACCCACGTGAACAAATTATAAAAGTCATCTTCTTCAGTGTGCTGACAATGAAGCATTAAAAGAACAGGTTGAGTATAAGACCTCAATCTCCTCCCTAAACCTAAACTGGGATGATACCCAAGAGGACCTCAAGTGCTTAAGGTGACAGTTGGATCAGCAGGCTCCCCGCAACTATTTAGAGACCAAAATTTCCAAGCCTGTACTAGTTCCTGATGTGAAAATCCTTTCCACTCCTCTTGTAACTAATTTCAAATAAAGTTTTAAGGAAAGGTTAACCCCATCCAGTAAACATCGCATCTTTCCTATATGTATATGAAAATTCCATTTAAGAGGCTACCAAATGGCAAAAAGTGAAGCATATCCGCTCCTGCCTTAGAAAACCTCTCAGGAGATTATGACTCCCCATTTAAAAGTATGCCACACATAGGAACAGGTACAGACTTCCTTAGTTCAAGAATTTGGTAGCAACAAACCATAGCCAATCATAAACAAGCGTTCATGTGTATTTGCCTGAATAAAGTAGAGAGGCCTGTGGAGTTCGCCAGCCATCTATATGCCCAAGCGCAGCACTTAATAACCACCAGTTTCATTACCTTGAACGACGCCATAACTGCTGTCATCTCCGCTTTGGGTCTCATACTGAGGTTCAGATGCACATGATCGGCCAGAAAAATGGCTTTTCATGCATTTGAGAGATCAAGGAAGTGCTTAACGAGATCCCTGCTTCGATTCTACACCATAAAGCCACCAACTCTGTCCCTTCTAACCGTCCCCAGGTCCATGTTATTGAGAAATAGAAAATCCTGAGCCCTGATGTACTTACTGCAATGTCTTCCAACACAGCACCAAGACCTGCTGGAAACAACTTGCTGAGGAGGCAGGGAAAGGGCCGTTATCATGAATGATGAGGCGCTCCATGATGAAACCCCTACCACATCTCAAGAACCATTTGAGACCTCTAATGAACCTGAAGCTATTGTATTTAAAGAAGAAGTCTCAGTACCTGTTGATAATTAATAATTTGATACTGCTTACTCTTCTTTTATGAAATTTCCTATGTTTCTTACGCTACCTCCACAATTTGAGAGTCTGGTTACCTACGTTGCTGTTTAAATTCACAAAACTCTTGTTCTCGCCAATATTAACAGTAGTTCCCCCATACATGTTATCTAATTTGAATTAATGAATTGTTTCAAAATTTCTCTAAATTTGCCACATTACATGGAGTATGGCACAGATAAACCGTATTGTACACAATCCATAGAGCCTATTCTTAGCTACCTGTATTATTTAGGAAGCTTTCAGTAAAAACCTCTTCTATTGTGCAGAATAACCTGAGCTAGGAACTTCTTGGAACTCAGTTTCATTAAGACTACTCCGAGGTAAAACTTATGATGAAGGATTTCTATCCCTGCTAGGACATCAGGTTCCCCTAACCTTTAAAACTCACTTGACTCCAAAGCAGAGGTCAAGGCTCAGGCTTGCCTATTAGAGAGTGAGAGCTTAATTGTTTAGCTCAAGTACCATATATGGGGCTCTCAAGTAAAGTTGCCCTCACCTGCAATTGATAGCCATGAAGGCATGCCAATCTATCTACCTAAGCCAACCACTATACCTTCAAAATTCCAAGTTATTGTCAATATCTGGGTCCATGTTAACATCTCCCATGGATACCTGCTGGAGATCCAAGGTCTAGATAACCCATCTTCCATAAAAGTCTTAACATGTCCTGGGATTCTAGACCCTGCCTATGCTGAATCCATATTGGTGTTGTTGGCTAACCTGACTGACAACCCTAGTGTTGTGGGCCCTAATAATCCCACCACATATGTTCACCTTCTACAATTTGAAGCTGTTGATGTCCACAGCTTTGGAAGTTTGAGGGATTTTGGTTTGAAGCGCCCCCATAATGGCTCTAGTTGTATCTGTATTGAAAAAGAAGCTCATTGGGGAACAACAGCGCCAGGTGCAGGAATTATGAAAGGAGTACTCCGACTTTTTTGGTCCTTTGCTAAAATTTTTGGAAAATTAAAGGGGCTCTACATCATGTGGAGATTGGGGATGCTCCCCCTTTTGGTCCCAACTTTACCAAAAAGGTAAGGCTTGTTAGGATTTTAAGGTGTAATCGCATACCCCTAATATTTTTGATCAGGGAATTTGAAGTTGAAGGGTGTTGGATAATACATGTTTGCTTCTTTTGGCCAAGAAGTCATCTACCAGATACTTCGTCTGGTAGGCAATTCAATTTAGACCTTACCAACATTAACTTAAAATTGATGAAGAGATCAAAGTAAAGTTTAATTTAGTCAAAGCATCATTACAAGGGAGTTTTGTTTAGTAAATCTCCAAGCTAAGATTTAGAATCATAACATTTGGGGATTCAGTGGTAGGTTAGTCATTTTGGTCCAATAGGATTTGCTCGCCTCATAGATCAGGTTTGAACCCTGATACTAGGGTGTGGAATGACATCAGAAATTGCCCCCAATAAGGGCCTAGCTCTTTGGCCAGCTCAGGTTCAATTCCCATTATTTACCTAATTCAAATCTCCAATTTGGGTTGGAATCCTGACAACGCCCCCCTCTAGATCTTGGCATAAGGGGAAACAGATGGAGAAAATGACTATGGTTCTGATTAACCACAGTACTTTGAATTACATCTACTACTGAGTACTTGTTGCCTCATCTATATATGACTCTGTAAGGCCCCAACCAGTTGGTACCTAATTTGGTGCCACGACCTCCAGGCCAGTGGTGGTAGAAGAGGACCAGGTCACCCAGTTTGAAGGTTTTTAGGGGGTCATGCTTATCATTAAAGTGAACTGTTTCTCTGTTAGTCTTATTAAACAGATTTCGGAAGCTAGGGCCTAAGTCAGATAATTTAATTGGCAATACTTCGCATAGTTACTTCAGGGGCTTTTGGGTATGCTTGGTCAAGCATATACTGTACTTTAGAAGGAAAATGGGGATTTCTGTCGTAAAACACTTATTATGGAGACATCTTAGTTATTTGATGATAGCTGATCCTGTAGGCCAGGATTGGCACTAGGCAAATATTGGTGCCAGTGTAGGGGGTCAGACATAGCCATTTTCCGGAGGATTGCAGTTAGTTACCATTGCCCGCTCTACCATTCCATTTTTAGTAGGATGGTAAGAAATAGATTATACCTGAGTGGTTCCCATCAGTTTGTCTATATCTTTCACCAGCATTGAGCGGAAATTTTTCCCATTATCAGAAAGAATAATGTAAGGGCACCCATGATGGGTGATAATCCAATTATACAAAAACATGTCTGTAGCCTTTGCTGAAGCTGAGGGTAAAGATATGGCTTCTATCCATTTAGTTAGATGGTCCACAGCTAGTAGGAGGAACCAATGACATTAGAGGCTTGAGGGAGAGCTCCCATGACATCGATGCTAATAGTTTGGAATGGTTCACAGGGTGGGACCACTGGATTTTGAGATCAGGGATTAGGTACAGCTTGGCTTTTACATACCAGGCAGGACTCAAATACATCCTGGATTGAAACAAGCATATTTTCCCAATAACATTGAGTTTTGGCCAATGGTAGGTTTTCTGAATTCCTCCATGGCCAACTTGTTAATGTCCCTCCAATATTATATCAGTCTTAGCTGAAGGTTGTACATAGAGAACCCACTTTTTAGCCACAAGTTTGCACAATTGACCGTTCTTATCTTATAGATTTGCTTATTTCTTCGCTGACTCTTTTTTAGGGTCAGGGATTTATCCTTCCATAAATGAGGTTGGGTTATGAGGTCATAGCGTCAATCCCCTTAAGGGTCAGTTAAAGTTAATATAGGAAGTTAAGATAAGCAATCCACATTCTAGTGGGTAGGCCCTGGTCGGTGAATAATAGAGAAGTCTTTGTTTTTTAGTTTTACCACCCATTTGACTAACCTACCATTAGGGTCCTTCATTTATTGCAGCCATCTTAAGGAAGCATTATCAGTAATGATTGAGGAATTCCTTCCATATAAATAAGGTCGTAAATTCTTAATAGCTAGTAAGACCACCAAGCATTCTCGTTCTTTAATGCTATAATTTCATTCAGCCTTGGATAAAGTCTTGCTATAGTAGGCGATAGGATGGTCCACTAAGTTATCGTCATGTTGGGATAGTATAGCTCCAATGGCGATATCACTAGCATTGGTAAAGAGGAGGAAGAGCTTCTTAAAATTTGGGTGAAGAAGTACTGGTGTATGAGAGAGAGCTGTGCTTAATAAGTAAAGGCCTGCTGTTGCTCTTCTTTTTACTGAAAGGGTATCCCTTTCTTTAATAGATACACCAGAGGCTCAGAGGTGTCTGAAAAGTGGAAGATAAATTGGTGATAATATCCCACCATCCCTAAAAAAACTTGTAAATATCATAAAGATTTAGTGAGTCATCTTTGCAATAGCCAAGACCTTGTCTTCCATTGGGGATATTCCAGCTTTACTAATCTTATGGCTCAAAAAATCAATCTCACTCTGAAAGAAAGAGCATTTTGACGGCTTTAGTTTTAATGATGATTGCCATAACTGCTGGAAGACTTGCCTAAGGTGATCTAGGTGTTTGGTAAAGGTTTGCAAGAATATGGTAATATTGTTGAGATAAGCTAGCACGCAGGAGCGTTTTAAATCTCCTAGTAGTCCGTTCATGGCGCGTTGGAAGGTAGAAGGGGCGTTACACAACCCCTGCAGCATTCGAGTGAGCTCAAATAGTACTTCACTTGTGATGAGAGCACATTTTTTACATTTTTGGGGACAAATCTACTTGCCAGTACCCACTGGCGAGATCCATAGCTGAGAAATAGTGAGACCCTGACATCAAGTGTAAGGAATAATCTATACGCAGAAATGGATAGCTGTCTTTTCAGGTGATCAAATTGAGGTGGTGATAATCCATAATAACATGGCAGCCACCATCCTTCTTCCAAATTAATAGAAGGGGGAAGCCCATGGGCTTTTAGAAGGCACAAGTAACCTGGCGTCCAGCATTTGCTGTAACTCTACAGCCACTTGTGCTCTTCCACTTTGGAGGTTTGTTATGGCCAGGAATTGAATGGAGGGTGAGCCTCAGTCTCAATTTTGTGAATTACCACAGACATTTTTCCATAGTCATTTGGTCCTGAGGAAAAAATATTGCCATACTCTTCAAGGAGGTCTTTGATGGTTATGCGTTCATTAGGGGTGAGATTGTCCCCAATTTGACTGTCAATTAGAGCTATGGTAGGTGGGGGATCAAATCCTAAATCTTGTAATGATCCAAAACAACTCACATTGGCAACATTCTCAATGGGACATAGTTTTACATAAGCAATAGAGGCATGTCAAGAGACTTGAAGGGTATGATTTGTTAGGTTCCCTATTAAAATAAAGATAGATACCCATATGTGGGATCCAAAATCCCAGGGCAGGTCAGAGCTTCTTTGATAGAAGGGTTTGGGTGTCCCCTAAGCTCCAAAATGTGATTGGGAGGGGTGAAAATCTGAATCCCTGTATCCACAATAACTTGTGAGCCAGAGGGTATTGTAATAGGATGGGGGCATACAGAAGGATCCCTCTTTGGCATCCACATCCTCCATGGGTATCTTGATCTTTTCCCTTAAAACTCAGTATTCAACTTTGCAAAGGGAGGATGGATATTCGAGAAGGCATGTCCATTTTTAGGGCCTCCTTTACTTTTGATGGGGAGTTTAAATATTAAAGTAATCCGATACCCTAGGAGGGATAGGTACTTTTACTTATGGTTGATAATGCAGTTGAACTCCCGCATCAATTGGACTCCAATAAGAAACTCATAATTATTGTTTCTAACGTGATGGCGGGGCAGTGATTAAGAGTTTCCCAAATTGAAGGGGTAAGGCAGAATACGCTCCAATCGCCTTAGTAGACTGACTACCTGCTGTTCCAAATTCAGCCTCATGGATCAAATCCAGAGACATTTTTATCTTTTGGATAAGTTGGGAGGAAATAACGTTAACCTTTGAGCCAGTATCAGTTATTGTCAGGACTTTAACCTTATGTATGACTATCTCAACTCAAACCACTAAAGATCCAAACTGGGATTTAACAGCTAGTAGACTGTCAGTTGGGATTTGCTATAAAGCAAGCGTAGCATTCTGCCATGGCCAATCTTGGAGCTGTTCAATGAGTTTGAAAGTTTTGTCAGCCAGCGCTTGACTTTCCATAGAAGAGTTGACTGTCAAAATTTGTTAGTTAACTGACCAGAATAAAAATAAGATTGTGGGAGGTGCTTATTTTCTTGGATAGAAAAGGGTACGTCAACTTCTGCTGGGGCAGCTAACGCAAAACAACTTGAAGTGCTGGGGATAGAGCTAGAGCTAGAACAAGGGTCTTAAGTCACTGGATTTCCGTCAGCATAGGGAGCCACTTGCCCTATACTGACTGATCTTTTGCCAACTTATATTGGAGAACGTAGCAAAAGTCTACAGTGTTTGGTCCTCTTACAATGGGTGCAGTATAAGGTAGATGTAGGAGACTTGGGGGGTGTGACCGCTAACATTTGGGCATAAGGTTAATTATTATTAAAACAAGGGGACCCAATGGGTTTGACTAGGTCAGCTGGAATCTCCAAAATAGCTTCTTTAATAAGGAGGAGAGACGTCTAGTTAGACTTTACCGCTTTAAGATAAAGTAAAATGGTAGGCATATTTTTAATGCCAAAAATGAAGCAGTGATAGCTTCATTTAAAGTAATATGTTTTCTGGCAACCAGCGTTTGAGCCTCAAGGTAAAGGTGAGCGAATTCAGTTAAAGTTTCTCCCTGTTTAAGACTTATACCCATGAAAGTTTGCTTTTTGGATAAAGTTAAGTTGCTCCCAAATTTCTAAAGCATGGCAGTCTTAGCGTCATACCAAGTCCAGCAAAGCATTAGATGTGGTACCATATTGTCTTGAGCTATGCGACTAAGACAGTTGGTAAGGTGTTTAAGCCGTTGGATGTCAGTGGCTTCCTCCATAGCACTTTCATAACTAAAGAGAAAGGATAAGATACTTCCTTATACTGGATGTACTTATCTTTGAACGACGGTTTGATTATGCCCCTGGGGGGTTAATGGGTGAACAACATTTATTGACATAGGGGGACCATTTTCACCTATAGGGGAGCTGTTTTTTCTGGACGTTTTGTAAGGATGGAGGGCGTCCACTTTATTCTTTAAGGTGTTGATATCCTCAATTATTTAGTTTAACCTATTGTGGGCAGCACGAAGGGCCAATTTTGGTGGCAACAAGAGGGGATAGCTGATCTAGTACTAAAAAAAAAGAGGGGATAGCTGCCAAATTTCACTTTTGAGCTTGGTAGGCACTTCTCAAAGTTCAAGTTGGTGTTGCTCAAGGGTGAGAATTTGTTGCTCCATCCAACGCATCATAGCGGGGAAATTAACCTAGAGTTTAAGGAGTTCCTGATCTAAAATGATATTAGTCGCCAGATTGTTATTGTTCATAGTTGGGGTTTTAAATTATTATAATTCAATAGAACTCAGGGTGAACCTTGCAGGGAGCACCAGTTTTGTCAGGATCGTGGGGGTGTTATCATTTATCCCTTAATATTTTTAACCATGGGACCTGAAGTTGAAGGATGTTGGAGAATATCTGTTTGCTTCTTTTGGTCAAGAAGTCTTTTACTAGATACTTCGTCTGGTAAGGCAATTCTAAAATATTTATACCAATTTTAACTTAAATTTGATGAAAAGAAGAAAGTAAATCTATTTTAGTCAAAAAATCGTTATAAGGGAATTTTGTTTAGTAACTCTCTTCAAGCTAAAATTTTATACACATAACATTTTGGGGATTCAGTGGTAGGTTAGTCATTTTGGTCTAATAGGATTTGCTTGCCTCATAGATAAGGCTTGAACTCCGATACTAGGGTATGGAATGTCATTGAAAATTGTCCCCATTAAGGGCCTAGCTATTTGGACAGCTCAGGTTTGATTCCCGTTATTTACCTTGTTTGAATCTCTATTTAGGGTTGGAATTCTGACAAGGTTGAAGAGACCCAGTTGGTGTAGAGTAAACAACTACTCGAAATAGACTATTGATGCCTCCATGCAGCCCTTATGCCTCACCCTCCTGTTGGTTTAAATGAAGGATGGCAATCATTGGTTAGTGATGGACTACTGCTGGCTCAGATCCATCACCAAAAAAGACAGTTATTTTTTGCCCCAAATCAATGACTCTCTCTGCTTGCTCACTGGGTTTCAATACTTTTCTGCAATGAATCTTGTTAGCATAAATTGGTGAGTGGAGATCACCCCTAGATCAGTCCAGGTGTGCACTTATAATAAATGAAGGGCTATTTAGACCTATGAGGATACCCCAGGGCCTTTTTACGCACTGACCACCTTCCAACGCACCATGGACAGGATCCTCAGGGACTTGAAGTTATCATGTGTCCTCATATACCTTGACAATATCACCATCTTTTTGAAAACTTTCAATGATCATGTGGATCATCTTCAGGAAGTCTTCAATCAACTTAGGAAGGCTTTAATAAAACTCAAGCCCTCAAAGTGCTCCTTCTTACAGTCTGAAATGAAGTTCCTCAGATATAAGATTTAGAAAGATGGCATCAAGTCCATTTTTAGACAAAGTCAACGCCATAGAAAAGATGTTATGCCCTAGAGCCTGAGGGATATTCAGGTGTTCCTCAGCATAATGGGCTGTTATAATCAGTTCATCTCTCGGTTTACTGACCTGATTGAGCCCCTATCTTACCTCCTGCAGAAGAACATGCGTTTTGAGTGACGGCCAGAATAAGAACAGGCTTTAATGCGTTCAGGACCGCTCTTTGCACTAAACCCATTTTATTTCATCCACTTATTAATCAACCCTTCTTGATATTTGTTAATATGATTGATGTTGCCATTGGGCCATCCTAGGACAGCACAATGAAAATCAGATCAATCATCCAGTAAATTATTTCAGTAAGACCTTTAGCAAGGCTGAATGGAACTATAGCATTACAAAACTAGAATGCTTGGCTGCCTTGCTAGTGATCTAACATTTTTTGGCCCTATCTCTATTGCACCCATTTCACCATCATCACTGATAATTCCTCGCTCTGATGGCTACATCAGATGAAGAGCCCAGATGGCTGTTTAGCCAGATGGTCCTAAGGCTGCAGAGCTACAATTTCACTATTGTTCATTGTGCAGAAGCGATTCACCAGAATGCTAATGGTCTTTCTATAATGACGGTACTGGGTGCATTGACCCCAAGGAAGACTGACTGTATGAGCTAATTGGCTGAACAGAACGCTGGGATTGAGACTCCTAAGATTCAAGATGAACTCTGGAAGATAACCCAAGGCTCTCATATCAAGGATGGAATGCATTTAATAGTTTCAATAAGAAATGGCTCCCCTACATCCGCCCTTTTTCATGAACTGACGTTATTTTAGAAGGACATGCAACTGTGGGACATGGGGCGGTAATGAAGACTCACTAGTGGCTAAAGAACGATGTTACTGGTACTATAATGGAAGTAACTATCTAAGAGGTCCTGGAAGCATGAATGATTTTCTAATCACAAGATTGAGCTAATCCCCAATATCAGCACTCAGTTGTGATTCGATGGGTCCCTTAAATTCTGTTATCATTGATGTAGTAAGCCTTCTTCCCACCGGGATTCACGGCCACAAATATATCCTCCTAGCCATGGACCACTTGACCAAAAAAGTCAAAGCGATTTCTGTCCTCACTGCCGTTATGAAAGCCACAGCTCTCTTTCTTAATCAAATCGTTTTCCCCCAGAATGGGGGCCCTCAAACTTAACTTTTAGACAGTTGGCTAAATTTTACCTCGCAGGTAGTCCAATAACTTACTTTGCTTTTGGTACTAACCAGAGTTTCACCGCCCCTTACAGCCCATTAACCAATGAGGTGGTGGAACGTGCTAACGAATTCCTTGTCTATATTTTGTAAAAGATGGACTTTAATCCTGCCCATTGGGATCATTATCTGCCCAGAGCTTTGCTTGCTTATAGAATAAGCTTCCATAAAATCATCAAGATTTCCCCCTTTGAAACTCTATACGGGCGTTCTTTCCAGTTAACAAGTAGCTTTCAGACTTTTCTTGATACCTCCACACCTGAGAACTCTGATTTAACTATGAGGTCCTTAGCTGATGAAATTGTCTGGCTTCAAGCCCTAGCCATGCAAGGCATTGTACTACCACATAAAGGGAGCATCCTGATTTAATTTTGGCTGACCCTCATTACAATTTTCAATTAGGAGACCTTATTTTTTCTATCACCATTGACCTGGAGGTCAACAGGATAAGCTCTTAGTTCTTTAGTCTGGGCCTTATAAGGTCATTCATAAGGTGAACTTATAGTACTTCATTGCTGACGTCAATCAAGGGACAGTTTTGAATCGAGTACATGGCCAATTTCTTCAGCCCTATACCCCCTTTGACCGGGACTTGAGGTGGACGTTTTAAGGATTCAAAATGATGAGCGAGACAAAACCCCTAATCCCAAATTAAGCCTCAATATATTGACTCTCAAACCAGTATTAACGGAGCATTGCCCTTAAGGCATTAAAACTAGATTTGAACACAAAGCATCACGCGCACAAGAATTAATGGAACCACTTTCAGGAACCCCATCCCCGCTTCCTGAATCCCAAGAGGCATGGCCCCCACTGCTTCAGTCACAAATACTATGCAGAACAATGAGGGTGCCAGCCAGGTGGTTGTTCTGGAAGACAGTGAAAAGCCCTGATTGTACAGGGCCGTGAAAAACCTTATGGCATCATGCCCTCACATCCCTATATATATTGACGCTTTCTAACTCAATATAGTAGTCTATATTCGCCCCATCTTTTTCTTTTTTGAACTCTCCGCTAATTTACAGCTTCAAGCCCATTTTCAGACTTTGGCGTCAGTCAAGAGAACTGTTACGCTGAGATCTTATGTCAAGAAGTTAAAGCAGCAAGAGCTTCCATTTACCTCTGACAATAGCCTCATGTTGGACGGGGTCCAAGTGGCCATACCAATTAGAGTATTGAGGAAATCAACCCACAATTATGTGTTAATTTACATTCTTGTTTAGGTCAAGATGGAATTTTAATGTTAACTTAATAAACACCTCTGGGGTTTATTAATATGAATGTATTTTCCTTGATTCTATAGAGGATAAACTCAATATAAGATTTATTGTAAATAGTGGAGACTAGGCATTGTGTTCAACAAACTGGTGGAAAGACTCAGCCTTACGCCTGATATTAATTATTGTAAACAATATGAAACTTTGGGGCCCACTTTGACTACATCTAAAGGAGCTTACATTGTGTTGCCAAAGATGTTCAGCTCACTGGTAGTAAGAAATTGAGTCCATTAGTTTACCAAGTCATAATTATAACTTTCTTATTGGAACCTCTTTTATGATAACCTATGGGTTAAGGAGGATCTTGAGGAGAATATGCTGGAAATACTACAACCAACTCTTACTCTTAATTTTAATCGAAAGAAAAGTGGCCCTGCACCATAAATCAGGTTTTTATCATTCTGCCTTTAAACATGACATAATGCTAATTAATCTTAAAAGATGCATTAATAAACCAATATCTTATTAAACCAGATTATGGAATTAAAGGGAATACCTCTTAGAAAACCATAGTCTGACCATTTCAGAAAGCCATCAAATACTAGTGGGGACTAAAAGAATTTAATTTTTCCCAGGATTAATTAATGAACCATCTGTCTCGTTTTGTCAATAAAACTTGGAACAGTCACTGCACCTGTTATTGTTCTTCCTGACCATGGTAATAACTAAGTTTAATACCTAATTTATTTCTACTTATTTAGATTTAATGGCATCAAATAGTTTCTTATGTGCATATTATACAGTAAATGCAGTGCAAAACATCCATGATTATAGTAATATATATAAATTTGGGCTTGATGGCGAGTCATTCTAAAAAGTTTGTTCAGATGTCCTCATGAAAATCTCTCTGGTATTACTGAGTATCAAAAAGATAACGCATTACCTTTATCTGAAAAATACAAAGCAATTTTTGCTAGGGATGATTTTGATTTGGGGTGTGCGTAAGATTTGCTAAATTATATTAATACCAGAAAGTAACTTCTCATCCACCTGCCTCCTTTAAGTGATCAATAGTAGCTGATGAAGAAGCTAATAAAAAACTAACCATATCGTCTATCTGATGATGTTATTGACTTCCAAAGGCCAATAGACTCCCCAATCCTAATTAACAAAATGAAGGATGGCTCTAATTACGTGGTGTTTGACTGTCAGAAGTTTAATATTACTAAAAGGAATTTAATTTTTACCATGCATTGATGATGCGCTTGACTGCTTGGTCAGTGAACAATTGTTTCCAGTTATTGATTAAATTTAAGTTATAAGAATTTAGCGTTGTTTTGTCTGGACGGGAAAAATGTGCTTTAATTATGGGTCAATTATTGTATCAACCCATTCAGATGCCTCAAAGGTTGTGTAACGCTCCTGCTACTTTTTAACACGCTATAAATACTATCTTAGGGATCTAAAATTCTCCTAAGTGTTAGTTTATCTGGATGATATAAACATAAATTATAATGTTTAATGAACACTTAAAGCACTTGGACGAATTATTCCACCATCTTACAAAGAAGATTTTTAATAAGCTTCAGAAATGTAACTTCTTCTGAAATATTTTAATATCTAGGTTTTGTTATTGATAAGCTGGGTTAAGATCCCAGCCAGATAAAATTGAGGCCATTGAGAAGATGATGCTCTAAGTAGCAAGCAAAAGTCTAGATATCTCTTGATGATTAGCTACTACTACCAGTTTCTCAAGAATTTTAGTAAACTTTGTGAGCCTTTTTTTCATTTGCTAAAAATTGGATTGACATCTTAGTGGTTAGAAGATTTGGGTTTTGATAAGTTTAGACTTTTCCTCGCTAAATATAAATACACATGTGTCATAACTTCATCAAATCATTTATTGTGCAAATAGACACTTCTCTCACTGCTGTTGTGACAGCCCTATTTCAAACTGATTACACAGGATTAGACATCCAGTGGCCTATTGTAGCCAAACTCTGGATGTGCAAAAATGGAACTAAATGGTAACTGAGAAAGAGTGTTTGGCTATAGCTAAGTTTGTAAGCAGTTCCAGGTTTGTGTACACAAGGTGCACTTTACAGCGATAACTGACCATGCTTCTCTTTTTTTAGTACTAGATGGTCCCACCATGCTTCTCTTTTTAGGTTACAAAACCTTAAAGAGCCATAAGGCGGCTGCCCAAATGGGCTTTAAAACTACTCTCCTATAACTGTGATATTTAACACTTTCCTGGCGTGAAAAAAATTCTGGCGTTTTCTCTTGTCTGCTTACTATAGCTTTAGTGACAAACATTACCAAATTAACTTTTTAATGATGTTAATGAAGAAATTTGGCAATGAGCCAATGAAGTTCAGCGCACCCTAAAGAATTTTAGAAATAATGTTCCTGTTTAAAAAAGGAAATTATATAAGACAATAAACAGCCAACAATCTTTATTTCATCACCAACTGAGCAGACTAATTTAATTGTTGCAGCTCATAAGAAAGTGGGTCACAGGCATTATAAGAAGCTACTTGAGCAGTTTGAAAACGCATTATTAATTAAAATTTTATGGCTTTTGATAACAATGAAACTCTTAATTGCTGTCACAATGTTAGTCCAAAGACCATTACCAGAAGGCTACCTCTTACAAATTTTTTAAACCCAATTTACTTGGCACGCCATCTCATTGACGCTGTAGGTCATTGTTACAGATGATTCTGTAAACAGATCAGCAGATCATTCATTGACTGGAAGAATGGCAGTATCCACCCTCACACCAATGAAAGTACAAGCCACCTGCCTTTCATGGATGGACATGGATCAACCCCTTTAATAGATTTAGGCAAGCCAAGAAATTTTCCCCACCATAATAGTGATCTCTTGCAAAAAAATTTGACGCTTAGAAGGTTTAATTAATGAGGATGATGACATTACCTAAGATTAATATTAATTTGACCCCCTTTTATACATTTTAGCCAAAATAAATTTGCAATTTGCCAATTCCAAAACAATGACTTGACCAAAACTACCCCACAGGAACAATTGAAGCTCAAGTGTGAATACTACCAAATCCAGAAAACAACAAATTTTGAGAGTCACTCAAAACATGATGTGAGGCATATCAAAGGGGCGCCATTGCTCAAAACTGAAGTTTAGAAGCATGATGTCAGATTTTGTAACAAATCAATATCTGAAGAAGATTTAACTGCCCATAAAGAAGCAGGGACAGATGAAAGGGCCTGTGGAAATTTAGGTTCAGTGGTAATCGCCTTGAGAGGGTGTTGGGATTTTTGCCCATATTCCCAGCCTGCTAGATTACCTGGTATCACTAGGGGAAAAATTCCCTAAAGCGAAGTGAATTGGAAATTGGTTGACCCAAATTTTGGAGGAACTACGTTTGGGAGATTTTAGGATATTTGTCTGGTCATATCTATTGGGGATCAATCCGGATGAATACCTAATATCTCATTGGGTGGAGCAGCTGACGAAATAAGGGCATCTGATAGTAATTGACTATCAGTTGTACCAATTGGGATCAGTTGGGTTTCATCACCACCTGATTGGGAATGTTTAATGAGTTGCAAGGCGAGTGATGCCACCTGCAACTAATGAATCAATTGGTTGGTGAAGTGACCTGCCATAATGGGTAAAAAGTCCCATTATCTAAGCAGGTCACTACCCAATTATGGTTGATTTGCTTAGATTGAGAGGAAAATGTTAGGAATACGTTTCTGAATCTTTCTGTTTGAGGTCTTGAGGATGTCCAACATTGGAATCCTAGTCAGGATGGGGAATATCATCGATGCTGAGATGAGGAAGGGTGATCTAATGGCAACGGCTGCTGTTTCATCAAAGAGGTGTCAACTGAGGGTTAGACAGCTGAATCCCCTATAAATTCCTAGTATTCACTCTGATAAAAAACAGACATATACCTTTATATAGATAAAGAGACATATACATTACTACTTTAGAACATTATTAATTCTATTGTAGATTCAATAATAGTTAGACTATCAGCATCTAGCATGAAGATTCCATCTCAAGGATATTATTGCAGAAGGCAATAATTGGTAGACTCTCAGAGAAGAGCAGAGATCTGAGCGGGGATCTAGAGATGAAGGGAACCACGGCTAAGTGATTGCTGCTGACTGTGTGTTGAGCTGAAGGAGACTGTCATCAGAGGATCTTAAAGATCAAGTGGAAAGGATTACAGGGAACGAATCCCTAAGAGCACAATATTCAGTATTAATTGGAAATACCGGCTGAAGCGTTGGGCCTGAAAATGATTCTATCTCAACTATGGATAATAGTCGTCATAGTGTTATTGGATTATATATATTTTCTTAAAACACAAGGTGCACGAGGAAATTGAACCTATGAAGTAGAAAGATTACTAGGGTTAACCTCCAATAATCAACCCAATGGAGTAATTTTTACAGAGAAAGATAACAGATACAAGAATTAGCTCAAATGGACCTAGCAATGAAAGAATAGGTTAGATGCCATCTCACTAGGGAAACCTGAAAATCCCCAATTTCTCTACCCAAGTTTCAAGTTTTAAATTCATTTTTATATTTAAATTTTAAATTTTATTTGAGTTGGTCCAACCTGGGGAGGATACTACACTAATTAAGGGAAAAGTGAATGAATGGGAAAGGAGGATAAAACCTGGAAAGCCTCCATGTGCAGCTTATGATAGGCCAGGAACTCCATGGACCACCTTTTCTATGAGCTATCTCAGTTTGAGGCATTGGTGCACAATGCCAACACAGTCATAATTGTCCCCTACCCAAAGTTCATCAACTGGAATCAAACTCAGGGAGGCAGTAGTAGAGAGTCCATATTCTACCACTGAGGTATCCTCCTCTCAAATTCCTAGTCTTACTTTATAATCAACATTCATTCTAAATATCGCTTTTCACTAGAAGTATAAATTATTTCACTTTTTACTTTAATAGAAACCTTTCTTTAGAATCTCAATTTAAATTTTTTTTATTTCACTTAAAGTGGGGGTGGAAGGAAAGTTGTTAGAGCATATGGCTACCAACCTGAAGGTTGTAGTTTAATTCCTGCCCTTCACATATCAATCAGGGTGCCATCCAAAGGAAGCTATTGGCGGTTAGTAGGTATAATAACACAAAAACTTTACTCATGACATAACCAGCAAAAACTCTCCTCCTGATATATAGCTGGAAAATTTTCTATAATGGAGTTGACCCTGCTCAGGTTTCATGTCAATACTTTTTTTCTCTACTTTGGTAATGTCCGTCCCCTGGTCAGCTTTCCTTAAATAAATATATATATTTCACTTATAGTGGTTACAGTGAACTAATCACCTGTAGCCAGTCTGGTATTAGCCGTTGAGAGGAATACAGAAAATCAAAGGTCTCCAACCCCCAGGCCATGGACTGGTACCAGTCCATAGGCCATTTGGTACCAGGCTTCAGAGAAAGAATAAAAAACTTTCTTTATTTCTGTTTTATTTATTATCTAAGTATGAACGATATTTTATTTTAATTAAAATGACCGGATTTACACTGTTACATCCATCTATGACTCTTTCCTGATGCTTGTCTCAGTCACATGATACATTGCCACTAAAATTATACCCCCAAGTTAGCAAAGTGAGTAAAAAAAATATTTGGAAAATTTCTTTGAAATTGGAAAAGGCCCAGTAAGGAGACAGAAGAAGAGCCTAATACTTCAAAGAAAAAAATGCATTTAACAGACAATACCAGGACACCTACTTAGAATATGGATTTATTGCAACAGGTGATTCCTGCGCACCAAGCCTGCTCTGCATAATGTGCGGTGACCGGCTCTCTAATGAGGCAATGAAGCCTTCAAAACTGCTGCACCACTTGGAGATCAAGCACTTTGCATTTTAGAAAAGACTTCTGAGTATCTTGAAAGAAAAAAGCATGAACAAGAAGGACAGAAGCAATTGCTGAGGGCCATTACATCAACAAATGTAAGTACACTGAGAGCACCATACTTGGTGGCTAATTGTATTGCTAAGGCTATGAAGCCATTCACCATTGATGAAGAATTGATCCTAACAGCCACTAAAGACATTTGCTGTGAACTTCTAGGAGAGGCTTCAGTTAAAAAGATAGCACAGGTGCCTCTTTCAGCTACCACTGTCACTTGGCGCATTGAGGAAATAGCAGAGGACATTGAAACACAATTGTTGGAGAGTATTATCATATCACCGTGGTATGCTCTCCAGTTTGATGAGTCTACAGATATTAACAACAAGGCAATATTACTTGTTTATGTGCGATATATTTATTAGGAGGATGTGCATGAGGATATGTTATGTGCACTATCATTGTCAACCAAAACCAAAGCCACAGAACTATTCAAGTTGCTGGATGATTATATATCAAAAATTGAAATGGTCCTTTTTATCGGCATATGCACAGATGGAGCTGCTGCTGTGATCAGACAGCTTTCTGGTTTAACTACTCAGATTAAGAAGGTTGCACCTGAATGTGAGTCTACGCATTGTGTCATTCACAGGAAAATGCTGGCCATCCAAAATATACCACTAGAACTTAACAGCATATTGAATGATGTCATTAAAGTTGTTAATCATATCAAAGCACACACCCTTAACACGCTCCTGTTTGAGCAGCTTTGTGAGGAGATGAACGCGGAGCACAGAAACCTTCTCTTATACACAGAAATAAGATGGTTATCCTGAGGGAGATCTCTGGCCAGAGTGTTTGAATTATGAGAGCCGCTGCAGAAATTTCTCTCAGAAGAAAAGTCACCTCTGGCAGCACATTTCAGTGACAAGAAATGGGTCACAAAACTCGCTTATTTGTGTGACATATTCAACCTGCTTAATGAACTCAATTGGTCACTTCAGGGGAAAATGACAACTGTCTTCAAGTTGGAAGATAAAGTAGCTGCATTTAAAGCCAAACTGGATCTGTGGGGATGGCGCGTGAACATGGGTATATTTGATATGTTTCAAACATTTTTAGGGATTTTGGAAGAGACTGGGCCCAAGCCTTCATTATCTCAGCTGGTGCTCAATCATCTGTCTTTGCTTTTGAAAGAGTTTGAGCGCTACTTCCCAACCACAAAAGACCCAAAAACTGCCAAGGAATTGATTCAAGACCCATTTGTCAACAAACCAAATGAATTCAGCATGTCTATGAAAGAAGAAAATCAACTGCTGGAGATCGCAAATGATGGCAGCCTTAAAAGTATGTTTGAGACAACAACTCTGTCGGTGTTTTGGATTAAAGTCATGGCAGAATACCCTGAGATCGCCACAAAAGCACTGAAAACGCTGTTGCCATTTCCAACATCTTATTTGTGTGAGGCGGGATTTTCTGCAGCGGCAACAACCAAAACAATATTATGGAGTAGACTGGACATAAGCAACACACTTTGGGTGTCATTGTCTCCCATTACCCCTAGATGGGACCGTCTCATTGCAGAAAAACAAGCTCAGGGCTCCCACTGATTTAACGTTATGGTGAGTTGTATTTTTCATGCACTTTATAATTTTTTTTGTGTTTTATATAATTTTTAAGGCATGTTTAAACGTTACCCTAGTGACCAGAGAGTGTCAGGAGGTGGAGAGAAAGTTACTCATGTTATGTTGTTGGTGCTATGTTATGAGGACGCTGATAATAAACATGCTTACAAATGCACAGTGGATTCACATTTATAATTATATTTAAAAATACCACAGTTTTTGAGCTAGTTGTATCATTTTATTTTGTTTATTTATCCGCCACACCTTAAAGGCTGGTCCGTGAAAATATTTACTGACATTAAACCAGTCCATGGCCCAAAAAAGGTTGGGGACCACTGCAGTAACTAGTCTGAGATCTGCTCTGCTAAAAACAGGAAGCTCTATATCATGTGTACCTAGAGCTGAACTTCCAAGGGAGAGGTGGGATTGGCTTCCATTGAGTCCTGAGGACCAACATATAACAAACATGTCAAATAGTGTCAACCAGAGATTCGTCAAGGGTGCAACCAGTTTACCCAAGGGATCAATGCTACAAAGGGTAGCATCAGAGGAGAATTTGTTCTATGGGAATGATTGCGATTTTAGCAAAGGTTGTTGTCACAGATACAGCTAAGGAGAACTAGACTGGGCTCCCAGTCAGGGTGCGCGAGCACCCAGTGGAGGGCCCAGAATGCCAGAGGCATAGCGGTCCAAGTGACTAAAAGAAGTGGGGATCTACAGGTCACGTGAGGGAAGCAAACATTCAATAACGTACCAAAGGCCCCCAAGGCAAAACAGATGGTTGCATTGGGGGCAACCGCGAGTCTTATGGGGGCAACCCCCAGAGGCGGGAGAGGCGGAGAGGATGACAGCTCCTCATGGGAGTGCAGTTGCTGGCCTTCAGAACCTGAGGGAGTGGCTTGTGCACCTGCGGGAGGCAGCACTGGGGCCACCCTGTTGTTATAAGTGTGGGTGGAGGTAGGGTAAACCCCATAATAGGGGCTGTAACTGAGTTTCTCAAACAGGAACCCTCCGAATCCTGTTGGTGAGCTGGACCCATAGCAATGGGCCCAGAAAACAGAGCTGAACCCACGCGCGGTGGGCTAGGTATGCCTTGCGGTTGCTCTTCCTGGGGAGCAAGCTTGGCGGACTTGCCATCCAAATAAATGGAATGGTATCCATTTAACAAATGCGACGGAATGAACAGAACAAAGGCCACGCCTTTGGGGTGGGCTGGATGATTGCATTGGCGATCCACTGATGCATGGCGGAATTGAGTGACTGGATGATACAGTCTGCAAACATTGGGAAAAGGATCTGGGCAATGGCATGTCTTGTCAGATTGAATGATGGATTACTGGGTGAAAATCTGCGCTAACAATGGGTGAAGTCCGCAGCAAATGGGGCAGATACAAGGATTTTAATTTTTTTAAAAGCTAAAAAGAATGAACCAACAACTGCCCTTGGTGGGGACAGTTGCCTTTTAAATGTACAATAGGCATAAGGAGGGGTTGGGGGATTGGCTGTTTGGGAAATTGGGAGGGGATTCAGTTGGCTGACTTGGAGGGGGGCAAAAAGTGACTCTCATTTTGGCAGAAGCTTAGAAAATTTTTGCAAATTTTTTTAACTTCTTGTGACCAAGCCAAATTGATGCTGCCAATCTGGGTTTCGATGACTTGACTTGGATGACTCACATGTCTTGAGCATTCTGGATTTGTTAGGGAAAGCAGGGGTCAATGGATCAGGTTTGGTGCAATCCAGATTGATCCCACAATTGGCCTGCTTACATGATCTGAACCTCCGGAACTGCCTCAGAACATTGGACCCAATGATCTGAGCTGCTTGCACCTGAGTTTCCAATCTGAGCTGTATTCCAATCTGACTCCTGAACCTGGCCAACCTGAATCAGCCTCCCCAGCCCAGAATTTACCAGCTGGCCTCTGACACTGGTTTTTAATTTTCCCAGTTTTCCCCATAGATGGCCTGGGGAGTGGGTGGCCTCCGGACCCCCCCAAGCCCCCTGATGTGCACCACCTCCCTACAGGCCTCCTCTATCAATCCTACCGGTATTGAAGAGGAGGGAAGGGGAGGTAATGGGGCAGCTTTTGGGAGAAAGGCTGTCACTGAGCGCTCATCTATAGCGTGGGTAAGGTCACCCAACTGTGACAGAGGGTCCACAGGAGCCTTGGGCCCCCTCTTTCACCAGAATGGGTGCTAGCCCTATCCAGCTTCAAAGGCTGGTCCCCAAGACTTACAGTTGTCTGGTGCCTAATCTGTTCAGAATAGACCCTCTGAGCAGTGAGTCAGCCTTAAATGTTAAGCAAGCTAAGGTTGGTGATCTGACTGTGGTGCTCACTACAGGTGAGGCATCATCGGATTCTAGTGAAGATCATGAGCTTTCTCATGAAAAAAATTTACAATGAAGCAAATATGGAAGTTTTATAGTTAGAATTTCTCTGAACTTCTGGTGAGGGAGGAGAATATAAACTCGTTAAAGACTCCACACCATTAACTTAGAAGTGCATGATTTATGCAACGAGTTTGAGCGCAACAAGGAGACTACAAGAAGAGCACAAATTGCCTCTATACCTATTTTGAGAGAACCTTCACCTATATTATAAAACTGGAAACCACACTTAAGAATCTAAAGGAGAGAATCATATTACTCAAAAAGAAGAATGGAGAAACCATCTGCACTTTGAATAAATGTGGAGAGTGCTTGGAACAGCATGACAATATGCTGTTCACTATATACAGGAGTATAGATAAATTGAAGACACAATTGCGTACTATATCAGAGCCTATCTCTATTCAACCAATAACCCAATTGGAGGCACCTATATGGGTCGCTTAACAGGATGTCCCACAACTGGCCATAACTTCCACACAACTGACTATGATTCATGCTGATCCTGTTGAAGTAGAACCTAACTTTAAACTGTACTTTATGACCATGTATGCACCTGAAGAAGGAATAATTGCTGGTTTCCTCCAGATGTATGAGAACATAATGGATGGCGCTAGCAATTGGCAAAAGTCTCTCCACATGCAAGGGTGTATGAGCCATAAGGCTCAGGAGATCCTTAGTGTGAGCCTACAACCTGGACTATCTTGGACTGAAGTGAAGAGTATCCTACTTTCAGAGTTTATTAGTGAACAAGACGTCCAAAATATAGAGTTCTTCCTAATGAAAATGGGCAAGAATGAGTCAGTAGCGAACTATGGCTTTCACTACTATCTCTATGATTAACAATCTATAACTACAGGTACCATTGTTTTTCTTACCGCAAAAACCGTTCTTCTTAGTTCATTGAAGATGCATCCCAACTTAAGAATGCATATGATTTTAGCAGTAAAGAGTGCGACATCCCTAAAGGCACTTAAGAAAGCTTTGCTTGATGTGCAAGGGATGTTTAAAACTGAATACGAGGCCATTGGCACCCCCTTGATGAGTTAACAAGGCCATCTATGTCGCTAACAATAAGGGTGAAAAACTAAAGAATAATAGTGCCAAACCACCTGAGCGCTTGACTCATCAAGAGTGAGCCTGCAATAAGTGCCATCAACTTTGGCACTTTTACCAATCCTTTCTGTTATTTGACGCAGAAAAGAAGGAAGCACCCCTAAAGAGGATACCCTTAACGCTGTAAACTGGGTGGATCTTCACACTGAGGGTGAAGACGAGCATGAAGAAGACAATCTAACTAGTGCTGGATACCACATGTTAGGGGAACCTAGCGCGGTAACTGTGCCTGCTAGATTAAGAGTCCACAGCGCTGATGAATCTATATTGAGTGATATCTACCTGGTGCAAGAAAATCAGCCAACTGGGTTATTAATTCAGTTGAGGAAGGAGAGCAGCTAGTTCTGGCTACCTTCAAGAATTTGGCACCAGATGGTGAATTTACTGTCAAAGCTTATTAGTGTTGCCACTCTTAAACAGTTTGAAGAATCTGCTACATATGTATTGACCACTGGAAACCCTTTTGGCAAAATCATGATAAAAGTAGACTTGATTTTCCAGAAAGTGCGTGTCTTAGAAGTACTGGACACTGGGTTCCAGTCAACATCATATCATCTAAGCTCATGAAGAAGCTGAAGTTCATGCCCAGTATCAATTATTATGTGAGGTACCACACTACAGGACCAGATGTTACCCATGCTCTAGGAGCCTATTCAGAGCTACCCTTACGCTTTGAACACATGGTCCTAACAGAACCAGAAGTGGTTTTAACCAACAGCCACTATGACATATTAATTGTGATGCAGATTCTATTAGAGTTTAGAGCGAATTTTGATTTCACATCCAGCACTGTGAGCATCTTTAGTTATCAACTTCTATTATATTTAAGGACAATGATGTCAAACTGCGGAAACAATGGACGTGATTGGGGGAATGGATCAATCTATTTACCCCATCCACTACACCATGACTGAGAAGGGTGTGAAGCAGTCACTGCCTACTGTTAGCGCGCAAGAAGGGCTTTAACTGAGCTTGCAAAACTACAGAGATTTAACCAGGGCATCAATAATAGAAGACTCTGTCAATTAGTGTGAAGATTTTAATAATATCATTTTATAAAGTATAAAGCCATGACAAATTCCTCAGCAAGAACCTAGAGAATTACCAGGGTTCTGTGGTACAAACTACTCTGGAGAATTGAGAATTTTCTTGATAAGTATCACTACTTAACCTATCAGAGTCAAAAAAGGACAAGCTGTAGCACTGGCCAGATTGACGATTTGCCAAAACATTGAATCTTTATATGCCATAGGGAATTTTGACAAGCTTGGGTTTAGTGATGTGACCCCCAAACGTCAGAAGGAGCATGAAGAGCTGGTGGAAAAGGTCAGCGAATTCTTTAGTGCCAGATTTAAAAATTATGCCTCTGCATTGGCGAGGTCCACACAATATATACTGGTTTCATTATACCATTCAAATCCAAACCCTACCGCCTCTTGAAAGCCAAAGATGCCATTATCACTCAATAGTGTAACAAACTAGCTGAGGCAAGGCTAATCAGACTGTCGAAGAGACCAAGGGCCTCTCCTTTGTTGCTTGTATGCAAAAAGGATAAAACCCATCTAGTAATCATATACTACCACCATTTGAATAAGTAACTAAGAAGGACTCTTAACCACTCCCATGCATTGATGATGCTCTGTTGGGATTTGCCCCAGTAGGTGAGAAACCTTGACCTTGGGCTTGCAATACATTAAAGAATTTTTTGCAATTTTGGCTATATTTATATCTATTTATCAATCAATATTTTAATTTGTATTAAGGCCCAAAATTAATAATCTTAACTTATATATTATTGAATGGTTAATAACGCCTAATTCACAGCTAAACTAATTTATAATGAATCGCCCTAATAGAGCACCACTGGCCAATAAGATAGGGAAGAGCACCTGAACCAACATATCACCATCTTGTATTAAGGCCTGAGGTCATATTCCATGTGTAACTCCTCTATTTACCCCTTTAACAACCTTATGTCACCTATACTACCTTTCTATCTGTTGGCTTCCCTATGGCAGATAATGGAAACCACTTAACTGTGTTACCATTATATCAGTCCAGCTCTCTATGATGAAGCCTGATCTACTCCAACCCTGAACCTGAACTATGCCTTTACTTCCTACATTACTGAATCTACTTCCATCTTCACATTTGGTAAACGCCTATCTCTCTTTTTTTAGTACTAGATGGTCCCAACCCGAGGGGTAAACGCCTATCCCTCCTCATCTGTAATACCTCCCTTTTATTTTATTTTATTCTTTATTCTGATCTGTTACTATTTAAAAACCATTATATTATAATAAAGTAAGCTAATCTAATAAATCTTTCGTCATTATTTTTTGACTACTTTAAACTAGAGATTTCCTGCACAATTAGCAAAGATTTGAATTTGTCAATGACATTTTCCTCCAAGAGATTGCTTAGCTCTGACTAGAGATTCTTTTCTTTTAATGCGAACTGAGATTGCCTCAATGACGCTAATTCTCTTTAGTGATTGTCCTGGGAAGAAAAGGACACCTAGGAGATTCCACTGGCACTACTAACTAATAAATGTGTAGCCTTTGAAGGACCTGCTCTTTGAATTTAGTAAAAAATTATTATGCTCTGGTACGCAAAGGCGGCTCAAAGTACTTTTTGGTTATGGATCTAGCCAGAGGCTACTGGCAGATGGAGCTCTTGCCAGAAGTTCAGGAGAAATGCGCCCTGATTAGTAGCCAGGGGCTGTTCAAGACCATGAGGATGCCGCAGGGGCTTTTTCAACGCCCTTGCTAACTTCCAGCGCACAATGGATTGCATTTACAGATAAACTCAAGTTATCTAGTTTGTTTCTTTATATTGACAACATCACCATATTTAGCTGAACATTCCAAGAGCATCTATGGTACTTCTGAAAGATCTTTACATGGCTGTGAAAGTCCAATCTGAAGTTAAAATGGAGCAAGTGCACCTTTCTCAAGAGACGGTTAGAGTTCCTTGAGCATGAGATCAGCCTTAGTGAATTAATCCTCAAGATGGGAAAGTGAAAGCCATTGTGGCTATGAAGCCACCCAGGAGCATGAGGTACACAGTGCATTCAAAAAGTTCTGGGACTAACGTTTTAAAGACACAATTTTACAAATAAATAAACTTTCTTTTATCATAATTTAACATAAAACCATTCCCTCTCTATATATATTTATATTGCTAAAACAATTGTTAGAAGGTATGCACATAGTTCCTATTTTGTATAATTATGTTTAAACCAGCTGTCACATTCTTCTTAATTGTCTCTACTTTATTAAAAGGATGAACCTTCAGTGCCACCTTCAGATTAGAGAACAGAAAGAAGTCAGACAGAGCCAAATCTGGTGAATAGGGTGGATAATTATAATCTGAAGGTGGCACTGAAGGTTCATCCTTTTGACAAAGTAGAGACAATTCAGAAAATGTGACAGCTGGTTTAAACATGGTTATACAAATTAGGAACTAAGCGCATACCTTTTAACAATTGTTTTAGCAATATAAATATGTATAGAGAGGGAAAGGTTGTATGTTAAATTATGATAAAAGAAAGTTTATTTATTTGTAAAGTTGTGCCTTTAAAACGTTAGTCCCAGAACTTTTTGAATGCACTGTGTATATAGTTAAATGTTCTGCAGGATTGTGGGATATTACTGGTAGTTCATCCCTCAAGCATGGACTTGGTGGAACCCCTCACATACCTTCTCATCAAGGGTTGAAGTTTGAGTGGGGCCTGAAACAGGAACAGGCCTTTGCGGAGTTAAAGGCAAGGTTGGTAGAGGCGCCAATCTTGGCCTACTCTGACTTCAACAAAACGTTCTACCTCTATACTAACGCCAGTGACTAGAAACTTAGCGATTATGGCACAATTAGGGAAGATGGGGTGGATCACCTAATTGAATACTATTCCAAGGTGTTCATCAAAGCAGAGAAGAATTACATGTTCACAAAGAAAGATTGCTTGGAAGTTATCTGATTAGTAAAACTCTTCAGACCTTACTTGTATGAGGTACATTTTAAGTTAGTAATGGATCACATGTCACTCCACTGGTTGAGGAACATAATAGATCCCATTGAACGCCTTGCCCTCTAGGCCATATTCCTCCAAGACTATGATTTTGATATTATACACTGAGCTGGGGAAAAACACCTAAACGCTGATGGCCTATCATGCTTACCAGTGTTCTGCATACAGCTAAAGAGCAATTAGCTTTATGACTTAATTGGGTTACCAGAAGTGGCATGGAAGGAAAAAACAAATTAAGTTAAGAACATCTTGATAAGGTGTTTCAGAGACACCCGGCATGTCAATGGAAACTTACAGAAGAAGGTTCAAACAAGTGGTACCCCTATATTTAGCCCAGTGACCAAATGTAGTTGGTGATGGAGGCTCATAAGCACGTGGGCCATTGAAGGTATCAGAAAACGCTTAGATAAATAAAAGAGAGATTTGCTGAGAGTTTATATCTGATGAAGTGAATTAAGCTTTAGAGTTTTACATATCATGTGCAATTTTCCACCTGCTGGAGAAGCAATTTGACTTTACGCTAGTATCCTCCTACAGCGCCCTTCAGCAATGCACTAACTGACGTGGTGGGACCTCTACCAACTTCCTCCAGCATATCAAAGTTCATCTTAGTAGCAATTGACCACTTCACCAAGAGGGCTGAGGCCACCATGTTAAGACATATACCGCAAACTCCACCACTTAAATTCTTTACAATTAAGCCATCAAATGCATGGTTGCCCTCAAGTTTTGCTTTCAGACAATGGTTAGAATTTCAGCTCAGATGTGGTGAGAAAGTTAATGGACCTAGTGGGAGTAAAACAGCAGTTCACTACTCCCTGCACCCAATTCTCAAATAGAAGCATCAATCAAGTCAATGAAACCTTGGGGGAGTTATTTTTAGGGAATGGCCCTCAATTACAAATCAGAATGGGATCAGTTGCTATTCTTTGTGTTGTTAGCTTACAAGTTGAGCCATCACCAAATTATTAGATGCATCTTTCAAAGCCCTGTACAGGAGAGAAGCAGCTCTGATGACCCTACTGGAACCAATCATCACAGCGGACTGGAAGAACCTGCTGCCTGGAAGCTATCACCAGGAGTTAGCTGAAAAACTTATCAGGATTTAACTAAAAGCTTCAAACAATATTTATTTGACTATCCCTCTAAAGTCAATGGGAGATTCAGAGGTGAACTAGGATACCAGAGTTCAACCTAGGGTACAGGGTTCTATTCTATAATATATGACTATCACAGACAGAGAAGTTACAGGCCATCTGTCACAATAGTGGCAGATAAAGTTTATACTGGCCTGCCAGTCTGGATGCAAAAACGCCCAAAAGGCAAGCCCAAATGCCAGGGGCGCTGCTGCTTTTATGACGTTTAAATTTGTTGTGAGAGACTCAACCAGCAAGCGCCAATAGCCCATAATTGCGAATAGCAACCCAGCAACGAACCAGGCTGTCACAGCCCTGGTGCCCAAAGGCTTGGGTGCTGGGAAAAGTGGGACCAGATTGGGTGGTTTGATTTTTGTCATAATAAAAAAATGAATTTGGGGTATAGAGATTTTATTGAATTTAGAATGGAAAATCACATGTATATTTTCTCAGTGTGTTATGACTGCTTAAATAGATGAATGATTTGGGGAATAGCTTAGGAAAGCGCGGTATTGGGCCCTTAAGATTTGACCTAACCTGGAAAACTTTGAGCGAGGGGAGGAAGGAAAACAAACTTAATTTTAACTGACTTTGAAGTTATCAGCGATAGGCTGAGTCGCTGTTGGTTCATATACAGATGCCCAAATTTTGGATTTACTGCAGTCGCAATGATTAGTGCAATGGCATCTCACCTGATGGGTAACAGGAACCTCCCATGGCCACCCCACATAGGGGAAGTCCTAAGAGGTCAGGAACAGGTTTGGGGCGATCAGCCCACCCATGCCCAGTCACTTTGGCATCTGTTTGATTAAGTGGGATTTATTGGATGGGGATTTTGATATTTTTGGGGAAGGTTCCAAACTGATGGCAACTTTTGATGATGGCCTGATGCCATTGGCAAGTTTTTTAAAGATTTGATATTAGACGCTTTCTTCATCACATGTATATGCCCATCAAACCTTTTATATAACCAAGGCAAACTGAACAGGGGATGGACATTACCAATGCTCAAATGAGCTAAACTAAAAATTAAAAACTTAAAGTCAAAATGAGATAGATGGATCCATTTGAACTGATGTGAAATTCAAACAAAACACACCAACTAAGTTGGAAGTGGAAACCGCTATCCATCCATAGCAGTGGGTGAAGGGGGATTGGGAGGCTCTTCTTCCTCATTTGTTGACATGTAGTGGCACAAAATGGATAGCAATGGTTTGGGCGCATCATGTAAATGGGGGTCAAGATAAAAAATGGGTGCTTGCAACTCAATGTGTGCGATGAGGAGGGTGAAAATATAGTCTGCAAGTGCTTTTTCCACCTCAAGGCGTACTTAAGATAGGGTGGGAATGGCTGCAAGGTTGTTGCTGGTAATGCGGGTCTTTGGGCTAAACTTTGTGACTGCCAAAACTTTTTAACTGCTGAATTTGCCATCTGATAATATCTGAGATGGTCTTTTTTCTGCTTTGGAAGCATGGTATTAGGTAGGATAGGAGGTGGCAGGCCTGTAGCCAGTACTGCAATTGAGTTTATAACGGCTTTATGGGTTGGGTGACATTCAGGGGAGGCAACTGCCTCTAGAGCTAGTTAGTGGTCACTTTTGAATGAGGTATCATCAGGGAGAGGCACATAATGGCGCTTTGGGAATTGGGCTGCATAATCAGTATTAAGTACATTTTTAATGGGGGGCCCAGCCCATTCAGATTCAGGGATAAATTCTCCCAATTCATCAACCTCAACCAGGTAATCTCATGGACTTTAATTGATTTTTATTGGATTGTTTGCATATGGGTTATCTGTTGCATTTGGCTGGGAGGATGGTTTAGAACTTACTTTAGTCCATTCTGGATCCTGATTGGTGGGTTTGGGAGAAGAGGTTCATTGAGTTAATTTTTGGTTTGTTGATTCAGTGGTTGCGGTGGCTACCACTTTGTGGGGAGGGGAAGGATAGTGCCCCATTCAAAAAATGTTATATAATCATTTATGGGGTCATTGTACATAGAGTCAGGTGTGGATGCTATGGCTTGTGAGATGGAGGGGCAGCGCTGCTTCAAATGGTCCAGTTCAAAACTTGTAGGGCAAATGGTGCGCGCTCCATCCACTTGAGCCCAAAAAGGATGGTCTGGGGCAGAGGGGATAATGGTGCGAGGGGGGATTGAGAGGGCTAGTTCTGTTGATACTGGATGTATAGTTGCAAAGGTGTGGGGGCCTGCAAGGAGAGTGGCTTTATTGGGAGCCATAAATTGTACCATGGGATCGGAACTATATTCTGATAATCCAGTGATTATTCCTTCAACTTTTCTTTTTGGGTGGTGGGTGGGTAGGGAGGCCTGCAAAATGAACCACAAGAGTGGTATCAATGGGCAACTAAATACAAGTAGTTGGGAGGGGGTGCCCTGGAACACCAGGGGGATGGTAGCTGCTACTGCAGCATCAGCTTCACTTGAGAAGCAAGATCAAATACCCCTTGAAGATGTGGAAGTTGATGAAGCCTGAAGGCTGCATAACAGCCTGGGCTAATTCAATAATTGCTTTATATGAATAGGGGAACAACTTTCCATATTCAACCCTAAAGGCCAAGTTTGCATGTTGCTCCAGAGGAGCACAAGGGGCCAGCATGGCACCGCCTGGGTTCAGGTGAAATTTAAGGCTAAGTCCTTAGGTGGGACATAGCATGCTGAAGAATAAACAGGCTAGCAAATCCAGCCTGAGCACCATTTGGCAATGGTCAAAAACCTTAGGAGGTGGCACACCACTGCCCCATGTGGGGGCAGTGGGCGTCAAATGCATCAACATAGGAAACTTGAATAGGGAAATGTTGAGTGGAGGTGTTTTTATTAAATTTTAAACTATGATTTTACCAAAAGTGAGCAAATTGAGAGAGAGAAGTTTTATGCCCATCAAACCTAGTTACCAATATTTTTAGGGTGGGTTTTTAACTGGTGGCAACTTTCTACAATGGCTTAATGCCATTGGTGAGTGTTGCTTATTTTTGACATTTACTGCTTTTTCTGATGAATTTGCACGCCCGTTGGGCTTTGTTACCAATGTTTTGTGACTGTCAAATATTAAGGCCATAAATTCATTATTGTTAATCACAATTGGCCCCTTTGCCCTATGCAGATGCCAATTCTTCACCCACTTGATACAGATCCCCTTAATTCACCATATTAATTCGCTAGATGTAAGAACTGGGGTTGAGGGAAGAATCCTCAAAGGGTAAGCCATGACCCACAACTCGTCCACCACATGAGCGAGGTCACCCTGGGAGCCAAGGGGGGCTGCTGGCCTTCTAGGTCCCTTCTTGGAAGGAAAAGGGAACACCCCCCAATCCAAATGATGGGGGCGCTCCCCCAGACTTACCATCTGGACTGGGCCTGCTGCTGTCTTGACAAAGAGATGAGCTGAATACTATATTAGAGATATTATACTTACATTGTATTTAATATAGTACATGCACAGCACCTGAGGTCATTCCCACAGTCTCATATTGGGAGGGGAAGTGTTGCAGATGATACTGTAAGTTGGATAGCAGATCATTCCTCATCTGGCAGAATTTGCAGAGTTCATCCTCAAACTGACAGAAATGTAGGCAACTTTCACACTGTGTATGGAGATAGATGAGCCCCTCTTATAAATTTGGGTGAGGCAAGCAAATTGCCCCACAATCAGTGAAGTTATTTGAAATATTTTTTCCCTGATGCTTCAGAGGATTTACTTACTGAAGACAATGGCATCACCATAGATTGCTATGAAAATCAACCCCCTTTTATACCTTTGGGGGGACAAAATAATTTACAGCTTAATAATGAAAAAACAATAATTTAAAGCAAATTACCCCAATGGGTAGCAGCTGAGGCTATCACATTTTATTACAAATTAGGACAAAAACCAATTCTAAGAGTCACTTGAAAACAAGATATGAGGTGCATTAAAGGAGCGCCATCACATGAACTAGATGTCAACAAGCATATTACCAAATACAGGCTTCCAGAATTAACCAAAGAAGATGCTACTGCCCACAACCTAGAAGAGGGACAGAAGAAAGGGCCCCTGGACATCCAGATTCAAGGGTAATTGCTGCGAAAAGGAGCTTACAAATTAAGGAATTAAGCCAAAGGGATGAATAATCAAAAATGGCAGTTATACGCCATCTCACTAGGGGATCCTGAAAATCCCCAATAATTACCTAAATTTGCAAGGTTATTTTACAATTATCATTCGTTTTATATCCTGATTTTTCACCAGAAATATATAATACTTCACTTTTTTCTTTAACTAAACCTTTCCACAAAATCTCATTTTAATATTTTTATTTCACTTATAGTAGTTTGAGTGAACTAATCACCAGTAGCCAGTCTGGGATTAGCCATCAAGCAGATACAGTGACTAGTCTGAGATCTTCTCTGTTTAAACAGGAAACTTTATATCAGAATACTCTGGAGCCGAGCTGCAAATGGAGAGTTTGGATTGGCTTCCATTGAGTCATGAGAGCCAACGTATAACAAACATGTTAGAGAGTGTCAACAAGATATTTGCCAAGGATGCAAACAGTTTACTCAAGGGATCAATGCTACAACGGGTAGCATCAGAGAAGAATTTGCTCTATGAGGATAATTGTGGTTTAAGTGATTGCTGTATGGTGCCTAATCTGCCTGGAGTAGATCCCCTGAGCAGAAAGTCATCCTTAAATGTTAGCAAGCTGAGGTTGGCGATCTGACTGTGATCAATCATTAAATGGTGTTTTTAGAGTTACTGAAGCGTTGACAATGCTTATGTTAGCAGTGACTTGCAGGTTAGACTGAGTGACGCTACCTGCTATTAATGGGTAAATGGTCCCATTACCTAATCAGGTTGATGGCTCTCAAAGGTTAATCTGCTGGGGTTGGGTAAAAGCATAGTACAACCTATGTTGAAATTCAACCCAGAAAGGATCATAATCCAGTTGGCGGTGGATACTGACTAGGTGGAAGAAGTGTTCATCATTTGAGATGACTCTTTAGTGTTAAGTTCATTAGCAATAGATGCCATTCATATTGGGATGCCAATCAAAAGATGAGCAAAAATTCTTTTTAAATCCCTTATTTTATTGTAATAAAGGCATACAATTTTAGAAGACAATTTTTTAGATAGTAATATAATTTTATTATTCTCTTTTGGAAGAATTTAAAAGTTTCTCTTATCTATTTGTCTTGTGCTCCAAATCATGTGTAAGAGTTGAAGGCTAGATTCCTTATCCAATTTGTTCTCAAGTTTTTTGTGTGAGAATGAAGGGATAGTTTCCCATTTAAAGATTGCTTTTAAGTTAAGGAAGAAAGGTTGTCAATAACTTCCTGCAAGTTAATACTTAAGCGATATTAATACTAGTGATCATTATAAACTCCACTAAATAGTTGTTTTCATTTAATTATCATCATACCATTATCTCTAATATACTCAATAATAAATGTTTTCTGTGCAATAAACCCTAAAAACTTTTACAGTATCTTATGCACTATGTTGATTTTTAAGGATCATGTCTTATGTAAAAAATAGTCTAGATGTAAAAGCTCTTTAACTGTATAGTATTTCAAGTTGTAAGAAATTGATATTAGATCAATTTTGATTATTTAATCACTTGTCAAACAGCACTTAGAATGAGGATATATAACCAAAAAATTTGTGGCTAAGAAATGACATTTATAGCTAATTGCTTTGTAATTTTACTCTTTTAGTGTTCCAAAAAACCTTAGGCAAAATAGAAGTAAGAATGAAAACATAAAGATTAATAATTTGGATACTAATTAAATCTAATATTAGAATAACTATATTGATGCTAAGTATAAGGTCTTGACATATAATGATGGGTAACTTTCTATTTTTTAGTCTATTGGTGCAATAATATAAGTAGTAATTATATTTATTATAACAGCTATAATCTTTAAACTAATAATTTATATAAAATAATTAAATTTTTGTCAGAAATGGAGATTATTATATTTACTGTAAGGCATGTGGCGTCTGCTAATAAATTAAACAGGGTTGTGCACCCTTTCAGGTCTAAATAAGACGCAAACCCCAAGGCCTTGCCTCTTAACAAATTTTTGACATAGGATACTCCTGGATTAAAGATGGGCATCTGCTGCCCCACCCAAATTGCAATGTTCCTTATCACAACCTACTCCCCAGCCCAAACCCATCCTTGTCTCAGAATCTGCAAAGTTTTTTATGAAAAACAAATTAGACAACTCTGTGCAGAATTGGGTAAGTTCAGGAAACTCATCGCTAAAATCTATATTTCCCATCTCCAACAGGCAGCTCAATAAGGAGTTACTTTAAGTGGAAAAAACTTGACACTTAGAGCAACCCCAAGTGAAAATAAATCACCTAATAATTCAAATTTAGTTAAGAAATCAAAGAGATAAAGGTGGAAATAGGAATTAACCCCAACACAAAAGTTTCACCATTGTTAAAAGGATTTCAGAAAAATAGGAATACATCAAAAAACTTGAGAATATTACAGGAATTTTGGTCAATGTTAGTACTATGAGGAATTTCTAAAATCAATATTCCCACCATTATCAAATTGAAAATTGGCAAACAACACCAATAGTCACATCTTAGCAACCCCCTCCATATCACATCATAAAACCCAACCCCTTGCTATGGTAGGGCGTTGTATTATTAGTTTTCTTAAACTTAACCTATATATTATTTTAAATTTTTTAATTTACTATTATTAAATCTAAAATAATAGGGTTTGTGATATCAAGACTTCAAAAGAGAGTATTGCAAAACTTTCTGTTCAACTTTATGAGTTTTATAGCACAATCAACGCAGAGAACGCCTCTCCTGCACTCTCCCCTCAGCAGGAAACCCCACACCCCTTCTCCACCCCATAAGTTAATTCCTAAAAGGCAAGTCGTTGACTTGAAGTCTGGAGCTGCGCTAAGGTGGTTTAAAAACTCATGCCTACAGCTCAGTTTATCTGGGATCATTCTGGGCCAAACATTGACTCATAATCAACCTAAAATAAGCATATATTTTATAGCTCAAGATATAAATTTGTGTAGCCATGATCTTTCAGTTTTTCAGTAAGTAAAGATGAGAAAAAACATTGTAGTAATTTTTAAGCTATTATAAATGCAATGTCAGAACTCATGTGGCTGAAAGATTCTTATAAACTAAAGAGCCAATGAGGAGGGACGCTGGATGCATGGAGGTTGACAGTAGCAGGCTCAAAAAATAATTAGTTTCCATCATCAAGAAGTGGCCAGGGAAAAGGTATGGCAGTGCGTCATAAGTTTATTAAAGAATAATATTACTATAAGAAGTGATAAAGAAATAGGGATAGAACTACAACAAATTGGTAACAAGCCAATCTAGGGGCGCACAACCTCTGAAGTAGTTGATATTAGAGTTTGGAACAACGTCAGATTTATTATGATTTAAACAAGTGTAGTGCAATAAACTAAGAGAAAGGAGACCTAATAATGTGGAATCAGGAGACTGAACCTAATACTTTTTCTTATAATGAAAGTCAACACTTCAAGGAAGGTATCTTGGTGGGTGAAAGAGGCCTCAACCTCCATTAGCCTAAGAGCAAACACACTGAAAACCCAAAAATCATAGAACAAGAAAAGATAACCAAACAAAATATTAAATTGAACAAAAAAATAGACCTAGGAGATAGAATTTTACAACACTTATCAAGGAGAGGCACCAAATATAATGTATTTTGACTGAAACTATAGGAAGTTGTTGTATCAATGCTTGATTATATATGAGCAAGCAAATTGTAATTCTTTGATAGCAAAACCTTTGGAATAGATTATTTGAGTTTATGGTACTCTTTTTCTTATGATATCTGATAAAGGTTGAGGATCGCTCACTTGATTATTTAATTCCTGCACGGTAAATTGGGCTGAGGTTCAGCCAATGTATACTTGATTATACCAGTTGCTTACAGTTTTAGAACAGTTTGTAAACATACTAAGCATATTCAAATGGCTCCGACTTTCTGGCTGACTTTGGGTTTGATTTTCCCTTTGTAGTTGGGAACTTCAGCTGAGGAAGGCAAAGTTGCAAGCTGTGGATCCTGAGATCCCAGCTTGCTGACACTCTCAAAATTGACTTAAGATACAAATTAAATGAAGATATAATAAAATAGTCTGTATTTAAGGTTATATTATTTAATAATTTATTTATTAGGCCAGGTGCCAGTATTTATACCTCTAGGGCATCTCCTGGCCGCCTTCAAGCATGCAATATTGACAGACAAAAACCACCTCATTATGGCCCTTGAACTGATATGACTGAGACCTATTACTAGGTTTATTGGTGGAAAAATACTCTCATATTCAGGAGGATTTCTGGTATGAAAATTGCAACAGTGAGCATGCAAAATGGTCCTAGGATCATCTTGAAATGAGTTTCATTACACTGCTGACAGAATACAAATTCTAGGAGATTTTGTAGTTGATACAAATAAATGACGTACCCTTAATTGGGCCATCAGCAGGCCTCTCTTAATAGCATTAGGTACTCCCATTTGAGCAGTCCATGTGCAAGTGCTATTGTGCCAGCTATGTGTATTGACATACAAAAATTATTTTAGGACCAGCTCCAAATATATTTTTCGTCATACTGCTGATGTAACTCCCTAATTAGGATGTCAACTGGCCCTCTTGATAGCTCTAGGTACTCCCATTTGGGCAGTCCATGTGCAAGTGCTATCATGCCAATTATGTGTACTGACATACAACTGTGCCCTAAGGTGGAAATTGATTACGCTGTTCATTCATTTGATTGTCCATGGGACTTTTAAACGTTAACTTTGGGTCAGTCCCAAATAATTTTGTATACATATTTTATAATATTGGTCCCAATTAATTGGGACTAGTTGCCAAGGTTTGGGGCAGCAATAATCAGCCCAACTTTGCAAATGTTTTTGGTATGAGCTACTGATAGAAAATTAATTGAATTGACGTTGAGTTAATCAGCCCAGCTGAGTAGTTGCAGAGAAGGTTGGACTAAATGTGTGAGGATATTTTGCCCAAGCATTAGTAAAATAATTAAATCCTCGTTGCAATAATTGGCCTAAGCCATGTTATTGCAATAGGTTTAATTAGTTTATTAGTTAAAGCATTAGGAGGGAAAATCGTCCTGATATGTGATTTGTCAAAGGGTTTATTTTTGATTCAACCACAGAATCTGACAATATCCAAATGGACTTACTGGAAAGTTGATTTTGTAAGTACTGAGGGAAGCCCATCCACCTGGACTGTGCCATGCATCCTTTTTGATTAAAAAAGTCCCAGACTTTAAGCTAATTCTCTATCTAAAAGGATGACCTCACCCATGTAGTTGTTGAGCGCTGTGTCACAGCCTTCCTCTCAGGGATCTTGTCCTTCTATTAACCATATCCACTCCTACTATTTTTAAGTAAATTTAAGGATATTTGTAAAGAGGTACCTATTCAAGGAGACACCTTATGGTACTAGAAAATTAAGTAATAAACAAGCCTCTGACCTAAATCTATGCTAGCAGAGTAAGTTATCAGATTAGTCAAACCCAGCTGAACCTAAATTTTCAAGTCATGGTTTGTCCTCTTAAATTACTTAAACAATTTGAACCCATTTTGAACATCCCAAATGCAACGGAAAAGTTATAAAAATGCTAACATTTCCAATTCCAATCCATCCTAGGCCTTTATGAGGGTTTTGACGCACAATATTATTAAAATCTAATAGATCTGAGGTATCTTAGAACAATTAAACTTTCTGAATTTGTACATCCACATTGCTCTCTGATATGGTGGATCAGATGGTGTGGATTCTCTTGTTCAACAAAGCCCTGAATATGTTATTGGGTCTTAGAAAAATTTTGATTAATAATCATCTGCCTGGAACACCTAGGTTCATTGTTATTGCTGCATAAAATTCCACCATGTTTATTATAAGGCGGGGCCTTCATAATGTTCATCATCAATTCTTCTCTAGTATGTATCTTTATGATAAAAACCTTAGTCACTATAAACTGTTTTGCCTTTTTTCATCCATGGAAATTACCGCAATTTACCCATGTTTTCTAACTAGAAAAAAATGCTCAATGAACACTTTCATATCAACTACTTTATTTATCATCCTGCTGTTTATGCACTCATTTAATCCATCAACACACCGGAACAATGATAATGTCAAACACCCCTTTGATTTTTTTTCCAAAAATAAATTTAATTATGAGACTGTGCCAATTATGCATCCCATCAAATTCATGAAACCGCAGATCCCTGAGAGGCTTTACCTTATCCAACTCCCTAAATCATGTGGGTTTCTCCATCAAGATATGTGGTAACCACATTACACCCCTTTGACTTTATGTTGAGCCTTCTGTATGTTATTTAGTCAATTATTGTCATTGCAATAACTATTGGATCATATATTTAAATATTATCCAGGTGACTAGGCTCTTGACTTTCTGGGACATCCATGAGTCCAAAATTCACCCAAATAGAAGCCCACTCTATTTTAATTAGTTGCACTAGTAACACAATCCATCAAATTGTTACAACTTTTAGTGGTCTCTAAACTTTTACAAACTAATGTCAAAATATTACACCATCTTGGTCAACTCAATCCTTACAGGGGCAATTAAACTTTACTACATAACAAAAGGGTACAAATTACATCAAGGTATGCAGGATCATTATACAAATAAAAAAAGGTTAGAGTATATAGTAACAAATGAGCATCATTAGAAAAACTAAGTTTAATTATAAGTCATTATTATTGTAAATGAAGGTTTAGCCTACTTTTAGGAAATAAAATATAGCAAAGCGACAATACTCTTAGATGATCTTTATAAATTGTTTAGTTGTTGACTGGATCTAATTGTTGGATAATCAATAGAGACATAATAATGTTAACACGCTTAATTTATTATAAATCATATCAGATATCAGTGATTATGGATCAGGAATATCTTAAGTTTATGTGAATCTTAAGTACTATGGCCTAGCAATTCCACTTAATAATATTTTACTATGATGACATGGGCTTGAGGGCTTTGTTGGTTAGGTTGTACTTAATATTAATTATCAACTTAATGACTTGGGCACGTGGGCTTTGTTGGTCTGTCAAAATTAGTTTTTAATTTTCAACTGAGTTTTTGATCAAATTGTTTACTAATTAGTGGTACAAATTTCCTTGATATTTTTTGCCTATTGCTTGAGATGAGTATTGATTCAGATACATGCAGATGCATTAGAAACGCTGTTTTAGTATATTTCCATGTTTGAGACCAACTATGAGGCGTTTGAGATGTCTTGAGTTGAATGGATTTTAGACCTTCAAATGAACTCTTTACTTTCTCTGCCCAGGTGCCATTAAAATTGAGGCATCATGGGTAAGATGTGGTAAACATCAACCCCTATAAATTATCTTAAGTTGATACTAATAAATCATCAACTATTACCACAATTTTATAGTTTAATTTATAAGTTTTTTATTTAACAATTTACGTTGTATTAAGTCAAGAACTTATTTAGGATCACAAGGATTGGACAGCGTTCCATCATCTAAGTAACAACAGAAGAATATGGCCTCAAGTGTAATTACCAAGGAGTTATATCTTAACTATAGTCACCGTCTAGTCTATTGTCTTCATACAATATACGTTTGAAACTTCACCTTACCCCAAAAAAGAACCAGCCATTCTAATAGACCTATAGTATAGCATAAATAAACTACTTAGTTTATATACTTTAATCTGCACTCAACATAAAGCAATCATTAGATAGAAAAATTATGTCAACACTGTTAATTAACAAAAGTATGTGTGATAATGTTTGCTTCTTTAGTTTTGAGCCATATATATTTATCATTTTCTTTAAAAATTTATTTGAGGTGGGCTAACCTGGGGATGATACTGCACTGATTGAAGGAAATCAAAATGATTGGGAAAGGAGGATAAAATCTGGAAAACCTTCATGCACTGCATATGATAGGCCAGGAACTTTATGGACCGCCTTTGCTATTTGCTATCTCATTTTGTGGCATTGGTGTGCAACGCCAACACAGTCATAGTCGTCCCCTACCCAAAGTTCCTCTACCAGAATTGAACTTGGGGAGGCAATGGTAGAGTTCCCTATTCTACCACTGGGGTATCCACCCTTATCATTTCTTATCATCTGCTTTACAAAATCAATCATAGAAGATATCAAAATAATTATTAATAATCAATTCTAGGTTTATAATGATTAAAAACTATTAATAAAGAACATTAGCTAATTTTTTTAAAATTTTTAATTATGCAGGAAATTATAATACAATTATATTTTTGCCTGTAGAAGCAAGAAATTTATTGAGAATACTTTAAATTTATTATCAATTAGTTGGAAAATTTAATGGTAAAATAAGGGAAATTACCTCACTATTTGACAACTCATATAGTAAACTTAAAATATGATTCCAATCCTCCCTCCCTCACCTTCATCCACCACAGGCGCTTCCCACTTCTCTGCCCAACCTGAGCTTGACTGCTAGGACTATTCCTGAGCAGATTGAAGCTCAGGCGCTGGCAGAATTGCCATGGTCTACAGTGCGTGGCCAATCAACCCTTGCCACTCAAATTCCTGTTGCTGGCCCAGCGCTGGCTGATTGAATCTTTTCAAGATCCTTTAATGGATTGATGATGGAGAACAGACCTATGGGGCAAACCTGATTTTTCCCTGTACAAATTCTTCATGTGCCCGCACAAACTGATCCCCAACTGCCATTTCCATCCTCAAAATGGCTGTCAAAGCAAAGCTTCCCCCACCAACTCCCTCACCTGCCATACCCTCCATCTGGTGATGGAACCACTATGTGAGGGTTTTCCCTGCCCAAATTTCCCTGAAGGTTTCCCAGAAGATGCCAAGTATGAAATTAAAGAGCTAGCATTTGCTGCAAGCTGTCTATGCACTAATGTGACAATATATTCATTCTTTGCTACTAACTTATCCCCAAACCCACAAAAATTAAGACCTTTAGATGCTTACTTGAACTTTACTTCCTTCACTGAACACCAACTGGCTAAATATGTCAAGGCGATGCACATTTCTGGCCTCAATGATGAGGAGAAATCAAAAATCTATCTCATTCTGCCCCACTCCACCAATGCTTCAACCCCCATTATGTACACCTTTTCCCGCCACCTGAAGCACCTTATGGATAAGAATCACCTCAACCCCCTTCCTCTTCTATTATGGATGCTTAGGCCAATGCTGAGGCACCATGCAAGGAATTTTATGTTATTATATGATAATCCCTTTATTTTGGCACATAGCAAATAAAGATGCATGGAGTACCCCCTCTCTGGTAGGGCACCTCTAGTACCTGTAACAATTGGGGTTGATTATTACGTTTAGGCTCAGGTTCAGATTTTATGAATCCTGAGCCAATTCTTTTAAAAGATTTTTGTTGTTTGTCAGGTTTGGGTGAGGCCCCAGAAGGGCGACCTTTAAGGTTGAGCCCATGCAATTCTGAATTTCATTTGCAAACTCTCTCTCAGTTCCCACTCTCACGTGGGTTTCTCTGGTGGCCTTGGGGCCACCCTTACCTTGTCTTACATAGTGATATGCAACAAAATAAGCTTTTTTCTTGTTGATAAAAACTTGTGTTTTTGGGTCTGCCTTCCCCAATTAATCTGTCTTTTCTCTTGTTTTGTTCACAGCATCAGATTACAGGATCATGTTTGTCCACGTTTCTTTATTTGAAAATTGTGAAATAAGGTTAATTCTGAGGTTTGCAACCTCACTTTCCTATTTCTTTTTTATCTCACTTCAAATTTCTCTAATTTTAAGGTTTAGTGGGTTAGTTGCATGAATTAACACCTACCTCAAGTGTCCAGCTCACGTTGGACATTTGACATTGATTGTGTTAAAACTAATGTAAGACGGCAATTGTAAACTGGGATGTTTCTGACTGCTACATTATTCCAAACTGCATGTGCTTTCAGCACGCAACCAGATCCCCAGTTTTGTTGACCTCAATGATCGCATCAGGTCCTGGTTGTCAAGTAACCAGCACCAGAGGGAGCTGGTGACTGTTGGCCAACCCTGGACCCAAAGTGATTGTCAGAGCAAAATTCTGGTGGGGCCTCCCCCACCAGTAATTTGGTTGGCACTGAGGGGACCTGGCCCAGCAGGGCTCCCTCACCAACAGATAGTCCGTCTGAAAAGGGGACAGCTGTCCAGCCACGCTGAACTGTGCGCCCCTCCCACGCTTCAGTTGTAGAAAGCACCTTCCAGGTTGTGGTAGGAATACCATCACAAACTGGGGTGTGGGAGGGGTGCACAACACATCCAAGTGCTGGGCGTGCATCCTTGGGCCAGGTGGGCTGATTCTGGCAGCCCAGTCCCAATACGCTCTTGCTGTTTATTTTTTTCTGTGAGGGCCCAGAATTTCTCCAGGCTAATTTTCCTGGGGCTCAAGGTAACTCGCCCCAGGAAGCCCTTGTGGTGGCATCTTTTCACTGCGGGGCCCCTCTTTGGGGAGGGGCCCTTCTTTAGCAGGTGGTGATGTAACTATTGGATCAATTGATTATTATATTTAGGCTCAGGTTCAGATTTTCCAAATCATGAGCCAATTCATTTTAAAAGATTTTTTGGTGTTTGTCCTTTTTAGGGCGCTGGGTTGTGCCTCACCTGAACTATTGATTAGGCTCTTGCAAGCCTTATCAATGGTTTGGGTGAGGCCCCAGAAGGGCGATCTTTAAAGTCAAGCCTGTAAAATTCCAAACTTCATTCATAATTCTCTCTCTCAGTTCCCACTCTCATTTGTGTTTCTCTGATAGCCTTGGGGCCTCCCTTACCTTGTCTTACCTGGCGATCTGCAACACAAAAGTTTATGTCACATAAACAAAAACTTGGGTTTTTGGGGTCTGCCTTCCCCAATTAATCTGTCTTTTCTCTTTTGTGTTCACAGCATCAGATTATCAGGATTCTGTTCATCCATGACTCATTATATAATAATAATAAAATAAGGTAATAATGGGGTTTTCAACCTTGCTTACCTATTTCATCTTTGCCTTGCTTCAAATTTCCTCAATTCTGAGGTTTAGTGGGTTAATTGCTTGAGGCACTAACAAACCTTGCAAGTCCAGCTCACGTTGTACATTTGGTGTTGATTGTGTCAAACCTAAAGTAAGATGGTGATTGGAAACTGGGGCGTTTCTGACCGTTTAAGTACCAAAAATATGAATCAAATATGAAAAAAGACATTTTTTAATTACCTACTGATTAAATTTTGAATTATGAGTCTATACAATTTTTGCTGTCGCAACATAATGATTCTCAAATGTCCTCAATTTGACACCTGCTGCCCTCACATGGGGTAGTGGTGCGCCACCTTATATTGTTTTTAGCTGCTTCCAAAGCATTACCAGGATGTATCCACTAGCCCTAAGTCCCAACAGTTGCTTTGTCTCTTTAGGACCTAGCCCACCACCTTGCACTCTCCCAGGTGGTGCCTCAAAGCCCCTTGGTAGCTCCCCAGAGCAATCTGCACTTTGGCCTTCAGGCAAGCTTGGGAATCTCTTACATATATGCAAGTGGACCCATTATTTAGATGGCTCAAGTGGTGTTTAGACCCACCAGTATTATTTCTTCCCTTTTAAGGGCTACTTTGACCTTGGCTTCTCTTGTAATTTCACAATAGTTCCATGACAATGCTGCTGTTTATAAACTATACACATACCCACCACTTGCACTCAGATGCTGGAAGAAGTCACTCTGGTGGTTCAGCTTGCCAGCTTATCCAACCATATCTCCCCTGAGTAGCTTCGCTATGAGCTCCTAGAGTTTGGTTACTTATATCACTGACCTCATCCTGCAGTTTGTGGTTCCCAGTGGGGTTAGCTACCTTGAAGGACCTTTAAACTTTGTGATGGTCCATCACTCTCACTGGGATACTCACTTTTCAATTCTCTCCATCAATATTTCTGCTAGTGCCCCATTGGAATTTTTCATATAATACTCATAACTCCCTCCTCATCCTATTGGAATCTTAACCAAGTATGCTTTTCCAACATGTTATGATATTAGTTCTTTAATTAATTTACAAAGAATGTAAATTTTTACTAATTAGTGTCAATGACATTTAGGCTTCAGAGGAGGAAGCTTCAATTTAGAATTTGATCAAATTTAGCTATTTTTAAGACTTTTTAGACTTTCAATAAGGATGCTGAAATAGAAAATATGTCAATCAAGGATCAAGTATGGCTAATTTGACGATCAGACTTTTAGAGTTATTGTCCATATTCCCAATAGCTTTTAGTTTACTAGAACTGCAGGCACAATTGCCACAACTATGGGAGTTGTGTAATGGAAGTTACACTAATATCATGTCAAATATTGCAGGGTGATGTATGGAATATGTTTATTCTTTAATAACTGATAACAATGTTTTTTAAAAGATGGGCATCAATTTGCCATGAGACGCATATATATATTTGAATATTGTCCTTAATTTATAACCTAGTTCTTAATTACTAAACCTTACTAGTATAGTTTTGGTCCATTATAGGCTATGGATTGCTTAAATATTCTAAGTAAACAAGGTAACAGTTTGTTGGGATTTTTGACCACCTTTTCAGCCATCTAGATTACCATGGATTGCTAGGGGACAATTCCCTATAGCAAGTGAATTGATATATTGGTTGACCCCAATTTTGAGTTAGTAATGTTTGGGGATTTTAGGTAAATTCACTTGGTTTGGATCCATCTGGAATCAATCTGGGTGAATGCTTAAGATCTCATTGGGCAGAGTTACTGATGAAATGGTGGCATCTGATAGTTGATTGATGATTAACTATCAGGTGTACCAATTAAGATTGTTCAATTTTCATCACTGACCAATTGGAAATTTAAGAAGCAAGTTGTGCGGTGAGTGATGCCACCTGAAACTAGCAAATCAATTAATTGTTTCACAACCTGCCAAAATGGGTAACAAGTGAAATTACCTAAGCAGGCTGCTCACCAAATATGATTGGTTTACTGGGATCAAGTAGAAAACATTAGAAACACATTTTTTGACTCTTTCCATTTTAGGTCTCAAGGTTGTCTGATGAAGGAATCCTAACCAGTATGGGGAAGAACATCACTGATGAGATGGTAAAGGGTAATTCAATGATAACAGCTTCCATTTCAAGGCTGAGGCGCCAACTGAGAGTTGGGCGCCAATTTCCTCTATAAATTCCTTTGATAATTCACTTAATAAAAAACCCAGACTTTATAACTTGATAAAAACATACTTTAGCAGAATTCAGTATTAGCTCTATTCATCTTTAAGGAAATTATTGCTGTGTGCTTTAATTGGGGACTCTTTAGTAGGATAAAGAGTAAGTATTGAGGATTCTGAGAGGAGAAGCTGAGCTGAGATGGGAGTTGCTGACAACTTTATGTCACCAGAGGAAAGGCCATAAACTAAGGATCTGAGCATGGATCAAGTTAGGCAGATAAGGGAATAAATCCCTACTGAGGACATCTAGAGTATTTTAAGGAGGAATACTGGTCAAGTGTTGGACCAGAAACTAGTGATCTATTAAACTTTGGTTAATAGTCTTCATACTATTATCAACTGTATATCACATATCATCAAACAACATGAAGAGTGCACAAACTGAACATGTGCAGTTATCAATTAGGGGTTAATATTTATGAACGAGCGGCAAAGCCCCTAGATTTTTAACAATTGGTGCTCAGTACATGGGTTGTAGTTGAGTAGGATATTTTAGGACAAGATGTCATATAAGGATGAGTTAAGAAAAATCTGGACGGAGTTGGCAACTGTTAACAAGAACGCCTTGAATTCTGTGGATTATCAAGAATTTGTTGCTTTGGAAGAGAGAGTTACCAAGATTGAGGAAGGAGTCAAATATGTCTATAGTTTCAGCAATGAGTTACTAGGAAAAGTAGCGTCATTAAATAAAAAGGAAGGAGATTTAATTTTAGAAGTTTTAATATTGAAAATGAACGTGAAGAAGATCATGTTTGATTATGGGCATTCAGTGCATATATATAGTGGCTGATGAAGCAAGTTGAGAAGAGTTAAAGACTCAAAAAAGTGAATGTGAGCCCTATGCAGCGACCAACGCCAAAGAGAGGACCCCAAGAACTCTAGTTGGTAAGATGACTATTCCACAAAAAATGCTGACTGCATTCACAGCCATTTTGGAGATGACTCCAAAAATCAATCCTTAGGTTAGTCAAGTAGCTGAACAAATAGTGGTGGCTAGAAATACTTTGGAGGATATAAAGCTACGCTGAAATTACCTACAATCCATTGGGATAACGCCCCTGCATTTTTCCATTTTTTGACATGAAAATGTTTGGCTATGGTGATCATCAATAGGCTTGATAGTGATGAACTTTTTGTTTACCAGTTGTCAGAACCTAGTGTTACCCCATCTAGAGGGGGACAGCTGGTCATAATCAGAGGCCAAGGCGGCCATCATGAAAGAATTTGATAGTCCTATGTGTATGTCAAAGCGCAAGCAAGAATTCATGGAAATCCAATTTCAGAAGGATGAATCCTTAGCAAGTTTTGCTAATTGTTTCTACCAAGGATCACAGATTTTGGTCAGAGTGAAAGTTTTGAACAGTTTTGATGCATGGATTGTGTTGCAAGAGGCCCTTTGGACCTATTTCAATTTACACCAAATTATGTCTGCCATGTTTGAAATGGAGATTACCAACTTGCAGATAGTGGATCATGTGAAAATATTAGGAGCTGCATTTGATGCTCTAAATAGAAGTTTTAAACTGAGTCCAGTACAAAATTTGAATCCTACAAAGGGGACTTAGGTGAACTTTATAAAGTGATGGAAAACACTGAGACCATGGGTGGACAAGTTTTTAAGAGAGATTGATGGAAGATGATTACTATTTCCAAAACTGTCAGAATGAGCGGCTATCATTCAAGCCGCTCATAAGGTTGTTGGTCATGGAGGCCTAATAAAGATGACCAACCACATTCATTAGTATTACTACTAGGAGTCCATCAACTATGATATAACAGATTATCTGGTTTGTTGTGTGGAGTGCCAGTTGCACAAGCCTCACAAGAACATGACTGAATACCAACTGGTCCACCCTGGTTTTTCCTAGCATACAGTGTCCATTGATGTGATGGGGCCATTAACCATGAGTACCATGGGAGTCAAATACATTATAGTTGCAATTGACCATATGATGAGATGGGTTGAAATGAAGGCTCTGGCGAAAGTAGATGCGACAAGCACTGCAAGGTTCATCCTGGCATCAAGTTTATTTTGACATGGATGCCCGCAGGTCTTATTGAGTGATAATGGAATGAATTTTACAACTTTGTGATCCCTCAATTGAATGAAATAATGGGGATCCAAGGGGCTGTGTCTGTACCTTATTGGCCAGAGACAAAAGGAATGGTATAACAGGTCAATGGAACGCTGGCCATGACACTGAGGAAGCTGATCACAGGAAGAACTTCTGCATGAGGAACATCCTTAGTTTGGTGATGTTTGCATACAACATAAGTCATTATATGGCGATGGGAAAAGCACTGTTTGAGGTGCTATACAGAAGGAAGGCTGCATTGCCACCAATTTTAAATCTAGTGGTGGAAACAACATTGGTGTGAGTGTGAACAATACCTGGCTCAATTGTCAAATATCTTAATTGAGATGCAATTACAAGCATTCAATATGACCTTGAAGGAAAGAACCAAGGCAAGGATGATGGATGATAGGCCAACTGGCCTTACTAGAATACCAAATAGGTGAAAGAGTTACCTATTGCAATATGCATGGTTTTGGGAGAAGAAACAAGCTAGATGCATTGTGGTTGGGTCTGTTTGAGATTATTGCCAAGACAGTAATGGACACCTATTCCATCAAGAACCTCTTGGATGGAGGTTTTTTTATTTGAGCCCATGCTAAGTAGTTAAAGCAGTGAATCAATAAAAAAAAGTAATGAAAAAGATGTTCCCAAAGGACCTCTGAATCATTGATATGGTTATGTCCTGATGATTTGGTTAAGTCTAAAAAAAGGACTGCTGAACCAAACTATATGGTTAAGTCTTAAAAAATAAGACCTCTGAACCATAGAAAACTGTTAGGTCTAAGTATACCTCAGAACCAGTTTGGGGAATAAATCAAAAAGATGGACCGCTGAACCAAGTGAAGGTCATGTCCCATTTAAAAAAGAAGAAAAATAAAAGATTGATAAAAATATAGTGGAAATAAAATAACAAAAACGCATAGAAAAAGGATATTTTTTAAAACTTTTATTAGTTATCCTTGACTTGGGGATGATTCTGACTGTGTCACCTCTTGAGGGAGGGAGGATGTATTGCAGTAGGAGTGAACAAACTGTCAATATCTATGTGAGATTGGATGCTAGCAAGGGCTAGACCTACTCAAAGCCAAGTTCATTGAGTGGAGGCTGATTCCTGTGAGAACATGACTAGGGATGAGAGAAGAAAATGTGATTACTTGCAAACGTGATATCCCAGATCAAGGAGGGAAGCAACAGAACAAGAAGAGGCAATTGGTGAATAGCCCCAAGTAATCATGATATGACACTGGAGCTAAAAGACTGGTCTTGAGCACATTTGACAGGCTTTGTCAAGAACATTAGACATATGAGCCAGCATTGACCAAGGGATACTAGGCGGGGGTTGCTAAATCATGCCCCTGATCAAAGCCATCAGGGGAAGGTATTAATTGGATGCGCCAGAAATAAGATAGTCATGCAGAGAGCATATGGCATCCTGAAGATGACAACTATGAGCTTCTTGGAAGTGAAAGCAGAATGAGCAATGGAAGCTAGGAGATACTGGAAGCTTCATGACCCAACTTCAAAGAATTTGGCCAGCAAAGCAAAGAGCATTGGTTGCAATGTCTTGATCTAGAATGTTTTCAAAATCAGAGGGGTTCAGAGCTATGGATAGAGCCTCAGTTACTTGGGTCCTCAATTCTATGTAGGAGCTCAAAAAATTTTGTGGTTTCAATGGCTAGTTCAGTTGATAGAACAGCTGGTTTGTAAAACTGTCCATGTCAGAAAAGGAACTCAGGAAGCACATATGATCCAGTGAGGAACAACTGATTTAGAGCTGAGGCATTGCTTCAGAAGGTTCAACAATAATTGTAAGAGTATTTTTGAATGGAGCTGAATCCAGGAGAAATTTTGAAATATAACTCAGAAATTGATGACAGAGGGAGAATTGGTTGCAAGTCATTAGAGACAATTGCTACCCTGGTTTCATCAGAGTTGGATACTGTTTCTGGTAATTCCATGGAAGGACTGGTCATGGGTACTTGACTGGAAGTATGAGTTCTGGGAGGACCATAGAAGAGGTTCCATTGCACATTTGACTTATCAGTTGGAATAGATGAAGATCTTTATCAGACAAGCTTTCAGGCAGTTGTTAACACTGAGACTCCAAATTTGACATATGAGCTGAATAAGAGGGGAGGATATTGGACTTTTATAATAGTTGACATTATGCACTTCATAATTAATCAAGCTCCTATTTCAGAGAATTTATCTTAAAACTAATGAGATAAGCTCTCCAGAGAAGAATTAAGAATGATATGAGCCAAGAAGTTATTGCAAGAAAATAAAAAGAGTGAATATAAATGAGCATATTTAATTGCACTGCAAAATGAACATCAATGACAAGGTTCTCCTGTTGAGGGTGAGGAGGAAAATCAGGAATTAAGTACGCTGGACCAAGAATCCTGAATATGACAATGGGTCATATGCCCTGATGGGGTGAAAACTGGATCCCGTGATCAGTATCATCATGAGTAAATTGATCAGCCCAGTATGACAGAAGTTCATGGGACCACTCTTTGAGTAAATGGTAGCAAGGAGGAAGAGGAAGAGAACTTTATGCTGAAGGTTGTCCTGAGAAGCATTTAGTACAGTAGGACTGTTCTCCACTAGAACCCAAGAAGTATTTGACCTGGTATCCAAGGTGGTATTCTCCTGTCCCAATCCTATTCTCACTGAAAATCTAGGCAAGAGGGGGATGTGTTGGAATTTTTTCCATCTTTCCAGCTGTCTAGATTACCATGGATCACTAGGGATAATTCCCTATAGCGAGTGAATTGATACATTGGTTGACCCCAAGTTTGGGTTAATAGTGTTTGGGGGATTTTAGGTAAATTCACTTGGTTTGGATCCATCTGGAATCAATCTGGGTAAATGCTTAAGATCTCATAGGGCAGAGTTACTGACAAAATGGTGGCATCTGATAGTTGATTGATGATTAACTATCAGGTGTACCAATTAAGATTGATCAAGTTTCATCACTGACCAATTGGAAATTTAAGAAGCAAGTTGTGCGGTGAGTGATGCCACCTGAAACTAGCAAATCAATTAATTGTTTCACAACCTGCCAAAATGGGTAACAAGTGAAATTACCTAAGCAGGCTGCTCACCAAATATGATTGGTTTACTGGGATCAAGTAGAAAACATTAGAAACACATTTTTGACTCTTTCCATTTTAGGTCTCAAGGTTGTCTGATGAAGGAATCCTAACCAGTATGGGGAAGAACATCACTGATGAGATGGTAAAGGGTAATTCAATGATAACAGCTTCCATTTCAAGGCTGAGGCGCCAACTGAGAGTTGGGCGCCAATTTCCTCTATAAATTCCTTTGATAATTCACTTAATAAAAAACCCAGACTTTATAACTTAATAAAACATACTTTAGCAGAATTCAGTATTAGCTCTATTCATCTTTAAGGAAATTATTGCTGTGTGCTTTAATTGGGGACTCTTTAGTAGGATAAAGAGTAAGTATTGAGGATTCTGAGAGGAGAAGCTGAGCTGAGATGGGAGTTGCTGACAACTTTGTGTCACCAGAGGAAAGGCCATAAACTAAGGATCTGAGCATGGATCAAGTTAGGCAGATAAGGGAATAAATCCCTACTGAGGACATCTAGAGTATTTTAAGGAGTAATACTGGTCAAGTGTTGAGCTAGAAACTGGTGATTTATTAACTATGGATAATAGTCTTACTACTACTATCAATTGTATATTATATATCATCAGACAACATGAAGAGTGCACAAACTGAACATGTGCAGTTATAAGTTAGGGGTTAATATTTGTGAACAAGAAGCAAAGCCCCTAGATTTTTAACACAGTCTTACCTGAAACTTCATTAGCTCAGATTTTTCTTCATATCATCAAACAAGAAACCTTGTATTTAAGTGTTAGAAACCCCTGAAAACCTGTGCAGTCACTTCTTTTAAACACGTTTCTCAAACACTGCAGGTGCAGCTTAATATTTGCCATTTAATTAATTATAGACTTCCTGCACTATTCCTGAGCATATTTATCCTCATGAACCAACTGAATTGACATGGTCATTAGTTCAAAGGCTGACCACCCCCACCCAATTATTGTCCATTACTGGCCCAGTTTTGCTGATTCCAACCTATTTAGATCTCTCAAGTGGGTGGACGTTGTTAATCACCTTTATAATATAAAGCCAAAACTGATTTGCAGTAATTTCAATCTTCATCCAAATACTGCTCCCAAGCACTTCTTCTGCCATTACAAGGGCTTCCTCATGTACCAGTTTTAACACCAACTGGCTGTAAATGTGGTGGCTGCCCCCACCAACACTCTTCTGTGCCAAGCCCTCCATGTGTCCATAAAGTCACTTACCTATGGTATACTTGACCCAATTTTCTGGTCAATTTCCATGAAGAGCTAAAGGCAGGATTGAGGAGATTTCATTTTCTGTAGGTTGCTCATTTATTAATGCAGCCAAGTCATTTCTATATGGCCTCCACTACCCATAGTTTCACCAGAAGCATAAGAGTTTTGCTTTTTCTTGAACTTTTGAAACATGCTAACAGTCAATATGCTCAGTATGTTAAGGTGCTGCACACTGCATACATCACCAGAAAAATTTTATTGACATTCTTTCACTTTCTAACCCATTCTGTCAGTCCCCATATATTATTTTGTCTGCTTTCATATGCATTCTCAATCTATATGTGACAAATATATCACTGACCCCCTTCCCCATTCAATATGGCACTTAGCATTATTACCCACTTTGTCATATTGTGAGTTTTTCTTCTCAGGTTTATTTGGCACTTACAAAAAATGTGTGGATGCATCTCATATTGAATTTAGGTCTGCTAGTATTAAAATATGAAAAGAAGACTATCAAGGAAATTTAAAATTGGAAAGAGTATTATCAACTTACATATAGTTAAAAATGAGAGGGACTTATCTGGCTACATCATATATAAATAATTTGATGTATATCAGATAAGAAATTGCATATAAAGGGTGGTAGCCTGGCAGGTAAAACTGCTTCCACCCTAGTACAAGTTTTGAGTTTGAAACCTGTACTGGCTAGAAAAATTCTCGGTGTGGTATATTTCTCTAAGGTCAACCCACCTCAAATACTTTTAAGAAATTGCATATAAGAAAGAACTTATATATATTAAACTGCTAATTATATAGGATTATATAGATGTAGGGAGTTATGATCATATCTGATTTTCTGCAATGTCGCTCTATAGATCAGCATTAAGTTATGCTGTTTAAGTTGGTAGATAAATATCTTAAATGTTTTAATGCAGCTAGATAAAAAAGTTAGACAAAAGTTGGAGAATCGGGGCATCGATCCCCGTGCCTCTCGCATGCTAAGCGAGCGCTCTACCACTTGAGCTAATTCCCCTTTAAAAAAAGTTGTATTTATAAATATATAAAGCTAAAACTTTCTGCTACGGTACAAATTCCATATGGTGTAATAAGTAAATGGGTAGCTTAATTTTGTATTCAATATATAGAAAATCAGACTCTAGTTGTTTGTGATATAAAACAATCCCACTTTTGCACCACTTATTATGATCTTAATTAAGAAGATAGAGCATTTTAGGATAAGATATAAAATTTATATATTTTTTGTTGATGAAATTATAGAATAATTCCTAGATTCTTTTACTAAAAAGTACCAATAAACTCTAGTACAGTTTTCCGGGTTTTATCTCCTTTCCCATTCATTCGATTTTCCCTTAATCGGTGCGGTATCACCCCCAGGTCGGCCAACCTCGAATAAAATTTAAAACTTTGAAAAGAGGAGGTTCTCAATTTAACCTATATAAATACTAGCATTCATTACCCATGCTTTGCTACGGTATTTATAACTTACCAGATGATTATAAATTATTTTTATACTAGCCGATTTACCCGTGCTTCGCTACGGTGTCTATAAAATTTCAGATTTTCAATTTATTAATATAGATTTAATATTACAGATAAACAAAACCACTCAGCCAAATCTAATTGCTCAATCGAAACAACCAAAAACCACCAACCACTTAGGTAAACCTAACTGAACTTATCAAAACAACCAATAACTAATCACCCCTCAAAACTAAACTATGTCCTATCAATTCGACCAAAAGCCATTAGCCACTCGGCCAAACAAAATAAACCTATCGAATCAATCAAATAACACCAAACTGCTACCCGAAACATCTCTTTATACTTAAAATCATTGAGTATGTGACATTAGAGGCTAAATCAGGTTTTTTAGCATATTTTGCTCCTTTTTTATCCTGCTTTTTATTTTTGTGTCGGCAAGAAGGGTCCCCTGGTCCCCTTGCCTTGAATAAATGAGTATGTGACATATCTTCCAAACTACTAAATCAACTTTACTTAACTTGCTAAAAGTATTTTATTAATTAGGTGAACCAAATTAGGCAGGTTTTTAAAATTTATAACCTAACATCCAGATACCCATGCTTCGCTACAGTATTTAAAGTTTATCAGATGATAAGCTTACATTGTAGCCTATAAGCTGTGCCAGCACTACTCTCGAGCCACTCAGACTAACAGCTCCATTGTTGCTTTCGTGGCTGGTGAGTTGATTATCCTAACTACTTAATCTACTTAATCTCTAATACTGATTTTTGTTGAGTTTCAGGTGAGCAATTAGTTATTTATTAATAATATTCACCAATTCTCACCCACTCAACTAAATAGATTGAACCTATCATACTCGATAGTTTCAGATTCGATCTTATTTGCCAATTCTCACCCACTCACCCAAATAGATTAAACTTATCAGACTCGATTAGCTTCAGGTGAACAATTTGGTGAATTATTCAATGATATTTGTCAATCTTCATCCACTCGCCCAAATAGATTGAACCCATCAGGCTCGATAATTTCAGATTCGATAAGATTCGCCAATTCTCACCCACTCACCCAAATAGATTGACCCTATCAGACTCAAAGGTTTCAGATGTCAGTCAGTCAGTGAGTGAGTGAATGTATTTTATTAAGTAGATATCAAAATGGGCTCGGAAGCGATGGATATTTGTGGGACTAATATAGCTCCGGATAAACTTAATTCCGGCATCGGTGAAGCAATAGCTTCAAAGCACTTTTGATGTCATGGCTGGGGGGTATGGTTAAAATTCAGTCAATATAAGCTCATGGCGGGACGAGCTTAAATCATTATAGATGGCTATCGTTTTTGCATAATTTGACCAATAAACTCGTCTAAATTTGATATAATGAATTATTTTAGATAGCGATCAATAAATTTACATAGATTGACTAATAAAAGCAACCAAATCTAATAAAATGAACTACTGTAGATGGTGATCAGTAAATTCAGCATATGGTGACCAATAAAATCATCTAAATTTAATAAAATGAAGTATTGTAGATGGTGATCAGTAAATTTAGTATAATTTGACCAATAAAAACAACTAAATTTAATAAAATAAAATTATTAGTATATTTATTTATAAGGTACTATATATAATAGATATATGATGAATTTTAATTTTATAGAGAAATAGTAAGGTCAAAAATGATGTATAGAGATAGTAATATTTAATAAAAGTAGGAAAAAGAGCCACTTTTAAAAATGCACTAATTTTTTGAGGGGAAAAGAGCTGGGGGTAAGGTTTTTTTGGGAAAAAGAGCCTTCTCAAATTTTTTTTTTTTGGAAAAAAGAACCTCCTTAAAAAAGCTCTAAAATTATGAATTAATTGAGAAATTAAGCCTACTCAATAAAACCCTTTTTGAAGTTGGTGCCATATTTTAACTGACTTATAGGTATTTATAATTTATATACTCAGTACTATTTATTCTAAGTTGCTTATAGTTTACATTTCAACCTAATCCAGACATAAGATATAATTTGTATTTATGAGCAAAATTCTATAATTTAGTTTAAAATATGGCACCAACTTCAAAAAGAGTTTTATTGAGTAGGCTTAATTACTCAATTATTTCATACTTTTTAGAGCTTTTTTTTAAAGGAGGTTATTATTTAATTTTTATTTTTTGAAAAATAACTTATGACAGTTCCCTACTTTTATAGAGTATTTGTACTAATTTGCTGATTTTTGGTTCATTTATTCAAGAGATAATATGCTCTCCACATATATAATATACATTTACACACACAACAATTTATAATATCTATATATATTATTTCTCAAAAGGTTTTTTTGTTGGTATGAGATATCTCCCTTATTACTGTATCAAAATTAATGTTTGATACACTATTTTGAAAGATTATTTTTCCCTCTAATGATGAAAAATAAGTAAATGTCTTAAAATCAATGTTTTTGTTTAAAAAATTGTATTTTAAAACTTACATTTTAAAAATTCCATTTAAAAAATTATATATATAAAGAATCATGGTGGCGCTGAAGACTCTGAATAGAATAGAATATAATAAACATATAAATAATGTATAAACAAAGTATAAACATATAAACAACATATAAGCAACATGTCAATCAAATCAAAACAAGTAAGTAATACATCATTTGCAAAAGCAGTGGAGCACTATTCTAACCTCAATAATATTGAGGTAGCAAGCATTTGTTGTCATAATTTTTCATAAAAAATTAGCAAATATACAAATAATGTAAAAATATTTATTGCATTTAAATGACAAAAAATAATTTTTTTAAATATATACCACAGTATTAAAAATAAAAATTTATAAAATTTATAAATAAATAAATCAATTAATTATAAAATTATAAAAATTTATTGCATTTGAATTACAAAAAATAATTTTTTTATTTTGAAATATTTTTCACAATATTTGTATAATTACCAATTTTTTTATTAATATTTTTTTGCAACTTCAAAATTAGTTTATTAATTTAAATTAAATTATATTTTCATTATGTTTTTGCTAGTTTGTCATTATTTGTCATTTGCAATAATCTATTTTTATCAATTAAGTACTATCCATAGGATAGTCATATAAGGAATTCTATTACCTGAAGTGATGATATATACCCAGTGAACACATGACATCATATAATGTAATAATGATTTAAAAACACTGATTTTATATCATATTATATCACATTTATGTAATGTGTTCACTGGGTATCATCATTTTTTGTTCACTAAGAATAGCTCTCATTTTAACAAAAACTCATGTAATTGAATTTGTGATTTAGGTTTCTACAATGCTGGTCAGACTGAGAGGGAGACCTCCCAGAAGATGTTCCAGACTATTAGAATACATCACAGAACGCAGAAGAAGAAATACTGAAAGTGATGAACAAAGACAACTTCAACTTTTGCAAGATAAAGAAGCTTAGTGTCAATGCAGACAAGGCACATTCAATACTTAATAACAACAATTAGTGCAAGTTAACAACTTTGTGTCATTAACTTATTTACTTCATCTTCATCAAAATATCAGTACAAAAAGAAGACTATTTAAACTTCCAAAAACATATTGTACTGCCTGCCTTTTCCCTAAAGACAATAAAGTGCAAGCAAATAGTGTTGGTGATATGGATAAAAAGTGCGTTTATTGCTCTGCAAGGTTGTTTGCAGGGGAGTTTAGTTATGATTCAGCTACCATGTGCTGCCACAAGGAAAAGGTTAAGTTAGAGCCCATTAAAGTTTATGTTTAACTTTAAAACCTTATAGAGCAAAATGATGACTTCACCAAGAATTAACTAGAAAATATTAGGCAATTCAACAATGCTCTGGCATTTGCTTCAATTCACATCAAATTGGTTGACATTCCTGGCAGTGGTCCATATTGTTTTAAATTACATGGGCAGGTGTATCATAAGGTAGAAAGTTTACAACCTCCTGAAGAAGTTGCACCATCTTACACTGGCCTTTTTGTTGTAGATTTTGATACTGCATTACAAAATTGTTAGTAAATGAAGCTAATGAAAATTGTTGCAAAGAAATAGTAGTTACATTGCAAACAATGCTTGATACACATAATACTTATGCATAGTTGTTTAAATATATAAAAGATTTAGATCAAACTATACTGGATTTGCATCTACAATTTATGACTACCAATACATTTCATCCTGGAAGATTGAATGAACCTGCAGTCAGTGATGTGGCTGCTGTTTTTGTCACTAATGATGGAACTCCACCAGGCAGTGTTGATTTTTGTCATATATTTTAAAACAACTGGTGCACTTACTAAAATATATTACCTGAACTCTCATTCTGGTCCAAAGTGCTATCCATTGCTTTTCCCATGTGGTGATTCTGGATGGACTGTTGGTTAGCCACACTTTCAATTTAATCATACTTCATCAAGAACAGTCACAACTCAATTATAATACAGGTGCTATCGTTTAGCAGTTAGATGTTTCAGTTTACTTCATGCTTCTGGTAAATTTAATTTAACAATACATTGTTGACAGTTATTTCACAGTAGAAGGTTCCAGGTTGGCATTCATTTAAGCCCATCAACAAGAACTCAGAGCTTATAGTTACAAAAGGTTTGATGTACTTTATTAACTCTGATGCTGAACAAAGAGGAGCAGTTGGTGTAATTTCAGTTGTTCTTCCTTCATTTTATATTAACAGTCCTCAAAATATGCTTCAAAAATTATCAAGATGCAATGGCTATTGTTGCCCATCTAGTAAATCCTGATCTATTCCTTACAATTACTTGCAACCCCAAGTGGATTGAAATTACCTCTCAATTGAAACCATATGAAGGAGTTGAACACAGACCTAACTTAGTGTCTAGAGTTTTTCATTTAAAATTTCAATCATTATTAGATGATCTTTTAAAAAATGTACTAGGTGTAGTTATTGGTTATGTTTGTATAATTGAATTTCAAAAAAGGCCTTTCTCATGCAAACATGCTGCTTATTTTGTCTAATGGAGATAAATTACATTCAGTTGAAGATGTAGACTCATTAATTTGTGCAGAAAATCCAGATAAGGAAATAGATCATCAACTTTCAAAGTTATTCAGGAATGCATGGTACACAGACCTTGCAGTATGATCAATTAAAACAGTCCATGCATGCAAGAACAAAAATGTATTAAAAATTATCCAAAAGATTTTCAAAAAGAAACAAATTTAAATGTTAATAGTTACCCTATGTATAGATGATGTGATAGTAATGCTACAATGACAGTATGATCATTTACTATTGATAATAGGTGGATTGTACCATATTGTAGATTTCTCAGTAGAAAATATCATTCCCATATTAATATCAAGCATTGTTCTTCAATCAAATCTGTTAAATAATTGTACAAATATGTGTATAAAGGACATGACTACGCAGCTTTATAATTACATTCAGATTCTGAAGGTCAACAATAACTCATTGTTGACAAAGTGGACATCTATTTGAACTGTCATTATGTGATCCTGCCAGAGGCTATGTGGCGATTACACAAACGCTGACTTTTCCATTGATCTCATACAATTGAGCAACTTTCTGTTCACTTACCAGAAAAACAAATGATGTACTTTCAGGCTGGATTAAAAGATGATGCTACCCGTGATAGAGTCTCCAAACTCATTGCATTTTTAAATTGTGCAATGAAAATATTGCCACCTCTAATTACCTTTACCATGAAATTCCAGAACATATTGTGTGGTCAGATGGATGATGGGATAATTGCAAAAATACCAAGTGCTTTGGATGGACCTACACTGTCAATCCAGTCAAAATCAAAATGTATAACCTCTTTGTACTACTTCTGCACATCAAAGGACTGCAGTCATTTGAAGATCTATGTACAGTTGATGAGATTATGTGCAATTCATTTCAAGAAGCTGAGGAAAAATTACATTTAGTCATTAACGACGCTGAATGGAAAGAATGAAGTAGGCTGTCAGTCACAGTATGCCAACACAATTGAGATGGCTTTTTGCTAACATCTGCATATTCTGTTCTCCTGCTAATATACCTGAGTTGTGGACAAAATTTCAGGACGCACTTTTGGAAGATTTTCAGAGATGGCACATGCCACCTGAAGCTAACAAACTCACACTGCAAGAGTAAAAATATATTTACATACCATGGTAGGTCTTGTGAACAATTTAAACTGCCAACTCCTGTCCTAACCATCACACAACATACAACAGAAGAAACCTACAACGTAGAAGAAGAAAGTACAAATGGCAAGGCAGCTTATGAAAAGTAAAACCTAAAACAGAAGGCAATAGCTGAGGAAGTTTTACATGTAGTAAAAAATAAAATTCCAAATTGAACTTCATTGACAAACCAGGGGTCTCTGGTAAAATGTTTGTCTACAAAAAAATTGTACCACATCTATGAGGTAAAAACAAGGTTGTTATACCATTTTCATGGACAGTCATTGCTGCCAATCTTCTACCAGGGGGATTCACATCACATTCAATTTTCAAACTATCTTTACCCATCTTGAACACATCATCCTCATCAATTTGCACTCTCACAAAGGATGCACAGCTTCTTCATGACTCAGATCTCATTATTTGGGATGAGAATTCAATGGTTCCCAAAGATGCATTAAATGTTGTTAATCAACTTTTAAAGGACATTATGAATAATAATCTTCCTTATGATGAAAAATAATTTTGTTTGGTGGAGATTTTTTTCAGGTGTTACTCATTGTTAGACATGGCAATAGAACAGCCATTGTTGAAAATACAGTTAAATGATTGCCCTTATGGTCTTATGTTAAAATTTATAAGTTGACTCAAAATATGAGGGCAAATGATGATCCTGTTTCACTAATGGTTACTTAAATTGGGTAACAGTGATTTAGAAGTATAAACAGATTACAAGAATGAAGCAATCAAAATACTGAAACATTGTTATTGTAACTATGATAGTATTATTACCACCATATTCAATGCCACAGAAATCAATGAATAAAGTATTTTGCAGTTTTATTCAATGGTGATTTTATGTCAAAATAATGATGATTGTACAAAAATTAATGAATATATCATTTCCAATTTGTTACTTGGAGAGGAAAAGGTTTACTTTAATTCTGATTGTGTCCAACATGAAAAAACAGACAATGTTTAATTGTACCCCATAGAATTCTTAAACTCTTTGAATCCATCCAGTACCACCTCATAAATTAATTTTGAAGAAAAATGCAATCATAATGTTAATTAGATATCTTAACTCTAAAAAAGGATTAACTAATGGTACAAGGTTAGTGTAATGAACAGGTTTGTGCCAATATTTCATAAGGAAATTGGGAAGTAAGAGCCTCATTGCTAACTCTACTAGGGATCAGCCTGCCAGAGCCAATCCCCAAACCCATATGCCAATTTTTGTCATTGCCACGCACCCTCATATCACTGTTCACACGCTGTAGGAGGGTTCTGAGATCCACGCCAACGCCACATAAAGCCCACTAGTGGAGCCCATATCTTTGATCCAATTATATTACTTAAAAGGAAATAATATTTTCTTATGCAAGCAATTCTTTATTGAATTTTGGGGACATTGTAGAAGACTCAACTGGCCATTCAGGCCAGCCTATCCCCAAATAAATAGTACTTTGTGAATATCAAATAAGCTTTCTCCTTCACCAGGCTCTTCCAAACTGTCCAGCACATCTCAGGCAAAGATTCCATACTCCACTGAATCATCATCCATGCCACCTGTAAGTCTGACGTCATATTGACTTGGATGAATTTTGGCTTCAGACAGTCAAATTTACCTTGCTCCAATTCCCTCACATTTGGGTTCCTTCCTATAAATTCCATATTTGGATCCAGTATTAACTGATCCAAAGCAATGTATGGATCAGGTGTCACCTGATCCGTTACAGTTAGTGGTAACTCACTTAGGTGAGTACATCATCACTGCTAAAATTATTCATTCTAATTAAACTGTGCTCATACCCCAGATTAACCTTACATCTTCTGATCCTGCTGTGCTTTTTCAAATGGTAAGGAAACAATTCCCCCAAAAAAGTTGCGTTTGCTATGACCATTAACAAAGCACAAGGCCAGATGCTTTAAAGGGCAGGATTGTATTTAACAGAACCTGTTTTTTTCATGGACAGTTATATGTGGCTTTTTTATGAGTCTGTATGTTTAAAGATATCTTTATTTTGTGTTGAAGATTCATATGAGCAAAAAGTGAATGATGATCACGCCATAATCTCCAACATTGTTTTTAAAGAAGTTTTGTGAAATTAATTAAAAAATGCATATATAATACTGTATATATAATTTTAATATCATTTACAATAATAATAATTCTGTTACTATTGCTTATTATAAAATATTTTTAATTGATAAATATTTACATTAATTATTTTCACTTTATTATATTATGTAACTGACCACTAATGATGCAAAGTATTTGCATGGGTCACCTAGTATATCAATATTAAGATAAACCACTAAACCACTTAGTTAAAACATTAGATGCTTAATTAACCAATCACCAGCTGCTTTGTGAAACAAAACTAAATGTATCAAAACAACCATAATTACCTACCACTTACCAAAACCAATTAACTTATAAAATAAACCAATCACTAACTTTTTTATTAAAACTGTTAAGCTTATTAATCAACTCAAAACCACCAAACGCTTGGCAAAACCATTTAAATATTAATTAACCAAATATCAAATTGCTTAGCTGTAACAATATACCAATTTCCAATAAAAACTTATAAAATTTTCACTTCTTATATATATAACTTTTAAATTATTATAAAAATTAAAAACCCAGATTTGAGGTGCACATGGACTCCCTCCTGTCCACCTATATCCAAATTTTTAAAGCTCTACATGCTGTAGTTTTGGCTGGGCATCATGCACATGCACAAGCACACATATGCGCACACACTTGCTTTTATTATTATAGATGTTTTCATAGCCTTATGTTTGTTGATAGCCCTTTTACCTATTGTTGCTAATGGGTTTGAAATTTATTAAATGATTTAATTATTAGGTTTACAATAATGGTGGATGGCCATCAATATGTTTAGGAAAAATCAAATTTATCAAATTAATTATAAATTAACCACTTGCCCAAAACTAATTAAACCTATTGAATCAACCTAAATCACCAACCACTTAGCTATATCTAATTGAAGCTATCAAATTAACTAAACCATCAACCATTTATATTAAACTATTGAGCCCATAGAATCAACCAAAAACCACCAATCACTCAGAAAATCCATTTAAACTTACAAATCAACTGAATATCAAACTGATCAACTGTAAAGATATACTGACAACTATTTAAAACATACAAAATTATAACTTCTTACATATAAAACTTTTTATTTTATTAGAAAATTAAAAGTCCAGCTTTGAGATGCACACAGACCCCCTCACATCCACTTATATCCAATTATCAAAACTCTACATGCCATAGTTTGGGTGGGCATTACACACATACACTTGCTTTTATTATAGATATGCTTCTTTTTGAATAGTTAACACTTTATGTATTATGTATAAAAAGTTGCCAGCATAGATGTCAGTACCAAAATTTTATAGATAATTATATGCCTCCTAAATACCTTATTATAATATAACTAACAAAAACATAAATGATATTGGTTTGTTTTATTATTTAATAATGTTTTGTAATATTAAATTAGATAATATCATTCTGATATAAGTTGGACTATAACAATAGAAGAATTAATCTAAAACAAGTTTAGAATTTCCATATCTTTTTAATTATTTATAAAGTTTTATTTTTATAGACAGAGATCATGCATTTACATAGCTATACAATAATGTACTTAATTTTATTAATTCAAAAAAGGTAAGCTGTCTAGGGGATGGGTATTACTAAAGACTCAAGGAAACTAAAGAATCAAATAAAAATTATGTACAGAACTTAAAAGAAAGAAAAGGAATGAAAAAACAATATGAAAACCAACCAGGAAGGGAGTGGTAAACTTCTTAGCTGACCATGTTAGAGGGGAGGTGGGATTTTGTAGTGATTTCAACTGATATATAAAGCATAAAAAGCAGGCTAGGCAGAGAGCAAGGGCATGGGGTATCTAAGGGTTGTGGTAAAATGGTATGTAAAGGAGAGTATCTAAGAGGTTTATAACTAAGGAGCCTTAATGTACTCAGTGAAGTCATTTTGGCTTGGAGACAGACGTTAGTACTATGTCAAAGGTTGAATATTAGTTAAGATAATATCAGATTTTGGGTTATTTTGCCATTTAAGCAATGTTGTGAACCGCCTTATTGACTTATGCATGAAGGCTGAGGATCTAATGCTTAGTGGTATTAGTAAACTTGGAATGAAAGATGGGGTCAACAGTCAAAAATACCAGATCTATGACAGATTTTGCATCAGCTTTGTGGAGGATGTATCTCAAGCAATTAAACTGCCTCCTTGACAAGTTGTTAATCACTTTTATATGGTTTGGAGTTTGTTTGAGGGGCATAATAACTAAAGGGATTTAGTAACAAAGTCTGAATTAAAGAATTGTTTAAGTAAGGGTGGGACAGCTAGAGACAAAAGAGGTTCCCCAATGATGTTTCCCAGCCAAATTGTAAGGGCTTTAGCTCCAGCTATTAATATGTGCAGGGGCATTCACCCCTTTAGGTCAAAAAAGGGGCCAAACCCAAGGCCCGGCCCCTCACCCAGATCTCTGACCTAGGGCACACCCTGGATGAGAGATGAGTGGCCGCCGCCCCTCTCTGTTTGCCCCATATCTTTTACCCATCCAATCCATAGCCCAAACCACTTCAAGTGTCTAAATCTGCAGATTTTTATCCAAAAAAATCAAGCAACTGTGTGGATTTTAGAAATCACCAGAAGCTTTCACCATGGTTCCCATTACTGGTCCACAACAAGGGACTCAACCATAAGTCAACCTAATTGGGGACAACTTACCTAGTAAGCCAAAATCAAGAAGAAGTTGAAACAAAAAGGCTAGAATTGGTGTTTGAACCTGAAACTCCATTCTGAACTCACAAAAACAAATTTGGAAATTCAGAAGTTGGAAAAATGGCACAAGAATAGCTTGGAACCATTAGCTGATACTGTTGAGGCAAAATAGGGATTGACTATTAAATTGATGAATTCAAAATCAGAATTTGCAACCTACTATTGAAATTCAGCTTTGTAGCTTCCCTTTCCCCATCTAAGCTTAAAACCTAACATCCTACTTTAGGTAATGTGTTGGGTTATTTTTTTTAAATTTCCTTAGTAAAAAATTTATTCCCAAAGTTCTTATTTTTGCTATTTGTTGGACATTTGCCATCTATTATTTAACTGAGGCAAGCCAACCAGGGGACAGATAGTACCAAAACTACATTTGCCATCTTTTTTTTAGTACTAGATGGTCCCAACCTGAGGGGGGATTCATCGATGTACTACATTTGCCATCTTGACTTCAGCAAATGAATGTCTTGGGTGATAATCATCCCAATCTATCAAATAACGTCAGCCCATTAAAAGTCCAATATTGTGAAAATAATATTTTGAATGGAAATAAAGACAATATTGGCCTAAAGACCCTGGTTGATTCACAGTGGAACCCCTCTGTTGGAAAATCACCTTTTCAAACAGTGGACTCTTCTAGTGTACCAGGCCAACCAGTATGAAGATTGGCTGACCCTTGCTGTTTTGCCTTCATAGGCGTACCAACTTCATACAAGTTCACGTCCAACCCACCAACACAGCAGACCAATGACTTCACCTTAGCCCCATGGTCCATCTTATTTGTGCCCTGGTGAGTCCATCCCCCATTCTGGGTGGCCATGGAACTCCCACGCTGCACCACCCTCAAGGCTGATGGCCAGCAGCACATCATCATTGGTGGCCAGTTGGCCAGGTTCCTGTTGGTTCCACATAGGGCTGAGGTATGGGAACTGGCAGTATCAGCCACTCCCAGCACATCACCCCGCGCCTACTTTGAAGATATCCAGTACCACCCCTATTCACTTTAGTAGCTCTTGCTACTTCAAATAAATAGGAAAATGGGCGAAATAGAGATCTTTATATAAAGAGAAGAAAGACTATTTACAATTTAGGATACTGCGCCTATAAAAACCCCTCATCCATCCAAGCTGGAACCTTAACCAATTGCAGTAATCTATGGTAGCAAATCCCTCCTATTCCGCTCATCCCAATCACCAAATATTATGTTGACTTATCCTCAGCATGAGTAGCTGGTCAGTCATATATATATTTTTATTAAAATACTTTGGGCATCCTTGGCATAAGTCACCAGTACTCCAAATTAGGCAGCAAAATCATAATTAAACAATTGATAACAAATACTTCAGCTTTCCACCAGAAAATTCTACAATCATTTTTTCATGGCAGTTGGCATTGGGATAAGATTCTGCTAAACTTGTGTTCAAGTTAGAAAATTATCATCAGATGGTTGTAAACAAACACATCAGCTTTTCACCAGAAATTCCCACAATCACCCACAATTTTGGAGTTGGCGCTGAACTAGGAATCCACTGAACCTTGTAAAAAATCCCAGTTTTTGACTGCCATATAATAAAACGATTTTTTGGTGCACTGACAAGCAACCAAAGCAGCCTAACCGAGTAGGGAGAGGTTTGAGGCACTGACAGCGCCAAACGTTGCCTACTACTAGTTGGTTATGCAAAGTCCTCTAGTGGTTGTTTGGTATGGCCCAACCCCAAGAAATCTTCTCAAAACCAAACATGAAAAAGACCAACAGGTAAGTGAGGTATGCTAACCCCCAAAACAGCCTTTATTTTTATTCAGGATATAAAAAGTGCCCACCAATCAGAGCTTGTCTGGGGGAGTAATTGACAATTTTCCACAGGAAGGTAAATCTAGGGGAAAAATTCCAAAGTGAGCTTTGGAATTAGAAAGTGCGCCTTATAAAGGCTGCTCTTTAGAGGCCTCACCCAAATCAATGATTAGGCTGGTATGAGCCTAATCTAGAACTCAGGTGAGGCACAACCCAGCGCTCAAAATGACTGAGCCAAAAGTTTTAAAACAATTTAACTCAGATTTAGAAAATCCAAATCTGAGTCAAAATGCAATGATCAAGATGAACTTAATTGTTACAAGCTTAAACAATTATATTTTTCTATCACTAAACAATATCAAACTAGGTGATTAGCTGGCAATCATGCCCAACTAACTGATAACCCTAATTATGATATAATTGGGAGGAATCCATCTGATTAATTTTCTGACACCATCAAATTGTGGTAACACATTTGTTAATACCTCTTTGGCAATTAGCATGAGTTCAAGCAGTCAGATTGTACTGACTATGCAACGGAATCTGGGGAGTTTAGCTGAGGCTCCTCCCCATTCCATTAACAACTTAGTAAAACCAACTATGTGGGGACCACCCCCTTTTATAGCCTCAAAGGGGGTACCCATAGATGTAAAAAATTCCCTTAAAGTGATTGGATCTGCTATCCTAAGTCTTTGCCAAATGAATCATACTACTGACAACCAACTTTCCATCAGTTGATTTGCAAAAATGAGGCAAGTTTCCCAAGATCTAATAGATCAAATCTCCATATGACCTAATTTGGACCTTACTAAGCTATTTCAAACTTAGCATCGGTTTCCTTTTGAACCTCAATAAAGTTTAAATACTGAGTGGTAAGATGTTTAGAGAGTTCATCTTTCTTTCCTCATGCCACCACTTATAAAAATTCTATAAAATCCAGCTTTTAGCTTTTAGTATTTCTTTATCTTTATTATAAGTAAATCACTTTTGGAATTCAGCAGAAGTCAGCACCTATAAGCAACAATTAGACGGATCCCACAAAGTAATACACACTACAGGGGCTACCTGTACACCTCAAAATCTTAACAAAATAAAATGGAGGTTTTAAAAGTGAGTAACCCTCTAACTCTTTCCCTTAAAGATGAATAAAGAATAGTTGCCCTTAAAAAGCAACTAGCAAGCGCTTTATTCCATCTTAAAGAGCTTGAACTACACCCTTTAAACCCACATTACAAGACAAGTTTACCCATGGTGAGGGGGGCATTTCTTTTTTGTATGTCTATAAATCTGTAATGCAAGGCAAATCTGATAAGCGAAAAATTAAACGCATCCTTTCTTGCTTAAGTCATATGACACAATAGATGATAGTTCCTTATCTGGACAATATACAAACCTGGGCAGAGGTGAAAGAGAGGCTCTTTTGGCTAAATTTGGTTCAAAGAAAAGTCTAAACAAGTGAAACAGGCCTTTATGCGCCATAGCATGTATGAAGGTGAACTGACCACTGCCTTTGATGAGCAGTTTTACCTTGCTGCGCAGAGGTTGTCAACGTCTAACACGCTAACACTTGATGATGCCATTGCATCCATGTTAGCTGGGTTTGCTTCTCAACCTTCTTTAGCCTGGCATATCATTTCAGTGAAGCAAAACTTAAAGAACGTCCATTACATAAAGGAGGCTTTTTTAGACATTGCTGATTTTCATATATGCGTGACAACAAATGAATCTATGGGGAAACCTCCAGTTCTAACTATTGAGGAGCTTTTATCTGTAGGGCAGTGATGGGTGGAACCACGACCCCCATGGGCCCACTTGTGCCTATCCCCCCAGTGAAACCTGCTCTTTCAGTGAGATATAAACCCAAAATTATTCCATCCTGTAGGTCTGAGTCCTGTAATGCAGTTAATAACATACTTGCACACAAGCTCACTAAAGCCACTGTGCCTTCCCCTCCAGCTAAGCTGATAGTTGTGAGTCCTAAGGATAAACCCTGTAATGATAAAGAGCTTGCTGAAAAGATGTATGGTCAGAGAATAGCTACCCAACCTCATATGACTGTCTCCCCTACCTCAATTGTGACATTGCCAATTGTTGAAAGTATACCTGGGATAAATATGAAGGGGGTTACAATGATGTTGGTTACTATATATTGGGTGTACCCGCAGAAGTGGATGTCCCTGATCAATTGAACGCTGGAGGAGTAGACAAGACCACTATACCTGAGAAAACATACCTCAGCCAAGTTCTAGGATGTCCCCAAGTTATTGACACTTCCAGTGATGCCGATCAGTTCTTTGATGGTTTGATTTGACCTCTTCAGCAGATTTGTACCATGAAATCCATATTGGATAGATACCATGAGACCGCTCATAAACTAACCTCCACCTTCCAGCTCAGGGAGGTCTTGGCTCTGTCTATTAACTTTGGAGGAACACTCACCAAGGTGGAAGTGGTCATTCAAAATGTCCAGGTAATGGCCATCCTGGATACTGGCTCCTTAATTAATGTAATCTCCTCTAATCTCATCAAAAAGATAAAGCTGGCGCTTGACTTGAGTACAATCAAAAGTATGGAACTGCAGGCCCAAACAACACCTGTGCCATTGGTGCATACTCTTCCCTTCCCATTCAAATTGGGAAGCTCATCTTATTGGACCCCACAGTGGCTTTGGAAAACAACACCTATGATATGCTCATTGGCACTCAATTTATAATTGAGTATGAAGGAATAATTAACATGAAGCAAGGGTTTCTTTCATTAATCAACTATGAAGTCTTGTTAGTCATATTCAATAAAGATCTCAACAAGAATAAATACTCTTGTCTGGTTAAATACCCCTTTTAGTTATGACTTTGCATTATTCCACCTTTGGGCGCAACACAAAAAATTGCCCAATTCAGTGGATGCTAGGGACGGTATCCCTTTCTATGCTGCAGATGAGGTTTTGATTAAATCTGGTGAACAACTAGTGGTTAACACAAAGATCATGCTTCAAATCCCACACCACTGCTTGTTGCATCTCATAATTCTTGAGGGCGTTAAACCCTTGGAGCCTAGGGTACTGCCTGGGATATTAGGCCCAGCCTACCAGAGGACTATTACTATTCTGTTGTGGAACCACACTGGCAAGGACATGGCTATAAGAAAACACCAGAAATTGGCAGAGGCTTATTGGTCCCCATAGAGGATATTAAACGTATCCACTTTATTGGCTCTATGAAGGATTTGGGCTTGCCCATGGATAACCTGGTATGTACCTTACCCAACGTCCATATCTCGGATGAGCTGACCACAGATGAGCTGGAAAAAGTCCATACTTTGTTAGAAGGATTTAGCAACATATTCTCCAAGTCTGATACAGCCTATGGCCACATAAAGAACTGGAGCCACTCCATTGATGTGGGTGATGACCATCCATTTCAGTTAAAACCTTAACTCAAGTCAAAGGTGGAAGAACAGCAGATGAGGACTAAAATTAAGCAGTTACTAGATGCAGAGTTGATAGTTCCATCTCAAAGCCCTTGGTCTTCTCCTCTCTTGCTGATTAAAAATAAAAATGGAGGTCATCAGGTAGTCATGGACTACCACAAACTAAATAACCTCACAAAAAAAGACAGTTATCCCATCCCTCGAATTGACAATGCCCTGGAACAACTTTCTGGATCTAACTTCTTCTCTGACATGAACTTGGCTAGCAGATATTGAAAAATGGACCTTTTCCCTGAAGACCAGGAGAAATGCGCTCTTATTTGAATTGAGGGTCTTTTCCAACCCACCCGGTTACCTCAAGGGCTGTGCAACACACCTTCAACCTTCCAGCGCGCTATGGATCACATCTTTCAGGATTTAAAGTTAAGTTTTTTCATCGTCTATCTTGATGACATCAAGTTGTTCTCAAAGTCCTTCAACAAACATCTTGATCACCTGAAGGAGGTATTTAATGCTTACATGAGTCAAATATCAAGTTAAACCTTTAAAGTGCACCTTCTTCCAAAGGAAAATTGAATTTTGAAACGCTTGTCAGAAATTAACCAGATGGATTCCTCCCAATAATATCAGAATTAGAAGTGTCAGTTATTCAGAAATTATTGCTGGCTAATTGCCTAGTTTGATATTATTTAATTCTATAAAAATACTAATTAGTTTAATTTGGCGGATTCCTAGTTCAGCGCCAACTGAGAAATTATGGGTGATTGTGGGAATTTCCGGCGAAAAGCTGATGTATTTGTTTATAACCATCTGACAATACTTTCTCTGACTTGAATATGAGTTTGGAGGAATCTTATACCAACATCAACTGCCATAAAAACGATTTTAAGATTTTCTGGTGGAAAGCCAAAGTACTTAATATCAATCATCTAATTATGAATTCTCTGCTTAATTTGGAGTACTGACAACTTATGCTGAGGATGCTCAAAGTATATATTATAATAGTAATTTATATACAGCTGACCGGAGACTTGTGCCAAGAATAAGTTGACCTAACATTTGGTGATTGGGATGAGCGGAATAGGAGGGAATTGGTACCATGGATGACTAACAATTGAATGTAGTTCTGGCTTGATGGCCAATGGGTTGTGATTAGGCACATTAGCCTAGGGTATAAATAGTCATCATTCCCTTTCTATAAAGATCTTTCTTTTGCTCATCTTATTTTAGTTATTAGTAGTTAGTCTGCTAGATTAGGAAAGGTGTGGGACTGGAGAACCCAAAGTGGGCGCGGGGTGATGTGCCTGGATTGGCCAATGCTGCCAGCTCCCATACCTCAGCCCAATGAGCAACTGACAGGAACATGGCCAACTGTCCATTAACAATGATTTGCTGCTGGCCGTCAGCCTTGAGGGTGGTACAGTGCGGGAGTGCCATGGATGCTCAGGATGAGGGATGGATTTGCTGGGGCACGCCCAATATGGACTATGGGGCTAAGGCGAAGTCATTGGTCTGCTGAGTTAGTGTGTTGGATGTGGACTTGTAGGGGGTTGGTACGCTTATGAAGGCAAAACAGCAAGGGTCAGCCAGTCTCCATACTGGTTATCCTGGCACACTAGCGGAGCACAATTCTCAGAAAAGCGATTTTTGGACACGCCATTTTATCAAGAAGGAATCCAACTCATACAGGATAAGGTCAAAGCAATCTCAAAAATTCCTCCCCCTAAAAATCTATGAGATATTCAGGTATTTATAGGGATGTTGGGGTATTACCACCAATTTATTCCCAAGTTCGCCCATCTCAGTGAGCCCCTTGTTCAGCTATTGACAAAAACCACCTCTTTCCAGTAGGGTGCTGAAAAAAAGGCTGCGTTTGAGACACTAAAGCAGATGCTGCAACAACTTCCAACCCTTCAGCATCCAGATTATAATAAACCTTTTATTTTATTTACTGATGCTTTAGACTATGCCGTTGGGGCCATCTTAGCCCAATTGGATGATAACGGTGTATATCATCCTGTATCATATTTAGTAAGATGCTGTCAAAGGCGGAACGCAGCTACAGCGTCACTGTAAAAAAAAGTGCTTTGCCATTCTGTTAGCTGTGAAACACTACTGTCCTTTCCCGTATTGAATTACCTTCATGGTGGTTACAGACCGCGCTTCTCTGAAATGGTTACAGAACATGAATGATCCTACTGGGCAGTTAGCGCGCTGTACTCTAAATCTACATCCTTATGACATGAAGATTGAACACCGTGCTGGAACCTGTCACTTGAATGTTGATGGGTTAACTCAGCTGCCAGTCCTGCATTTGGATAATAGTGAGGCGGAGAGGTTATATGACCTTTTAGTGACCCCCAATGACTGGGTCAATGAGGATAAGCCTGTCCAGAAAACATTAGTCTGGAATTTCCGCAACAATAAAGTGGAGAGTGGGAAGTTGTATAAGCAGGTGGGGGCGAAGTGTCTGCCTTACCTTTGGCCCTTGGAACGCATACCTGATATCATGAAAGCTCATTCTACCCTAGGTCATGGGGGAGCAATGAAAGCCTATGAGTGGATTAGGGAGCGGTACAAATGGGAAAGATTTATGGAAACTATTGTTGATGTTTTGGAAGCCTGCCTAATATGTAAGAGGCAGTTTAGTTTTAAGACTAGATATCAATATCAACCAACTACTCTCCAACAACCTTTCCATACTATCAGCTTAGATATGGTAGGTCACCTCCTAAAGACTACCAATGGGAACTAATATATCCTAGTAGGCATTGACCATTTTTACCAAGTGGATTGAAACCGTGGCTCTTCCAGCCCAAACGGCCAAGGCCAATGTAACGTTATTACATCAAAATGTTTTCACTCGCCATGGGTGTCCCCAAGTATTATTATGCGACAATGGTAATAATTTCACCTCCAGAGTAGTCAAAATTCTGGCTACCTCCATGGGAGCCCAACAACTATTTTCAGCTCCTTATAATCCCTCTACCAATGGGACCATGGAGAGAGTAAATGGAACCTTGGTCTCCATCCTGCGCAAAATAGCATCCTCTGACCCACTACACTGGGATCAATTCCTACCCAGTGCTCTTATGGCATACCAGATTAGTTATCACCAGATCCTGAAAATGTCCCCATTCCGTGTTTTGTATGGGAGAGAACCAGGGATACCAACCCTTTTAGCTAAGGATGTATTCTCTAGTGGTGAGGAACCTGAAAAGCCATGAGAAGATTGGCTCACCATATCATTCAATTTGAATATGAGGCTATGACAAACCTAGCTAAAACAGTTACTAAAGAAGGGCAAGCTTCCATTGAGCTTTGGGCTCCCCTACCTTCATTCCAAGTGTCTGATATGGTCCTATAATACCATAATTGCATCACTCCTAGAAGCGGCAAGCTTGGATCAATTTGGGAGGGTCCTTTCACCATCACCTACAAGAGAAGAAATGAGTACTCTATAAAGTCCTTGGCTACAGGGATTACCATAAATTGGGTACATGGACGCTTCCTACGGCCCTATTCTCCACCAACATTCTTGAGGGGGGTGATGTCAGACATTTGCCATCTTGACTTAGGCAAAAGGATGTCTTGGGCGAGAATTTTCCCAATTTAATAAATATCATCAGCCCATTACAAGTCTGATCTTGTAAAATAACATTTTAAATGGAAATAATGATAATATCGACCTAAAGACCCTGGTCAATTCATGGTGGAACCCCTTGAATCAGGGTAACACTTTTGTTGATACCTCTCAGGCAATTATTTGAGTTCAAGCAGTCAGATTGTAAGGATTATGCAACGGAATCTGGGGAGTCCAGCTGTGGCTCCTCCCCATTCCATTAACAACTTAGTAAAACCAACTATGTGGGGACCACCCCCTTTTATAGCCTTGAAGGGGGTACCCATAGATGTAAAAATTTTCCCTTAAAGTGATTGGATCTGCTATCTCAAGTCCTTGCTAATTGGACTCATACTACTGACAACCAAAATTCCATCAGTTGATCTGCAAAAATGAGGCAAGTTTTCCAAGCTCCAATAGGTCAAATATACATATGACCTAATTTGGACCTTACTAAGCTATTCTAAACTTAGCATTAATTTCCCTTCAGAGACAGTTTAAATACTGAGCGGTAAGATATTGAATGAGTCACTTTTCTTTCCTCATGCTGCCACTAATAAAAATTCTATAAAACCCAGCTTTTAGTTTTAAAAATGTTTTTTATCTTTATAATAAGTAATTATCTGTGGAGTCCAGCAGAGATCAGCATCAGCGAGAAACAATTATCTGGATTTCCACACTATTTTTTTGCCAAAAAGTATATGAAATTCTGCAAAAAGGGTGGAAGGTGATTCATTAGGGCGTACAGCTACCAACCTGAAGATAGCAGGTTTTATTTAAATCATTTGCACATCAATCAGAGTGCCAGCCAAAGGAAGCTATTTGCTGTTAGTAGGTCTAATAACACAAAACCTTACCCATGACGTAACCAGAAAAACTTAAGTCCCAATCCAGAGGTGGAAAAACTTTCTTTGATGGAGTTGACCCTACTCAGGTTTATGTCAATTATTACTTTCTCTCTTTCAGTAATGCCTGTCCCCTGGTCAGCTTACCTTGAATAAATAAATATTAGAAAATCTGCGAGGTTGGTGTTTACAAAGTGGACAACATTCAAGGTTCACAATTAATGGCCTCTGAGAGAGGAACCCTTAGGTGCTAGTAAAAAGCTAACTGTTGGAAACTGCACTCTCAAATGAAAAAACTTCTTTAAAACTCACTCACCAAATACTGATGGTGCGCAGCTGGTAGTCTGTGCTTACTGTTGTGGCTTCTAAAGCAGCAGAAGTCGGAGGCCAGTTTTCTCTTGGCATATAGACATCCTAAAACAAAAAACCCAATCCTAAAGCTACCTGGTTACATGTGTTTCCAAGACTTGATGGTTCGGGGACAGAAGGTTGACCATTCAAAGTTAGTTAGCTTAAATTAACCTCCCTGTCGCATGGTACATGGGAAACCATGAAAAAAGCTGCATACCAACTTCTCAATACCCGATTTACACCCATTTTAGTGCTCATTGAACAGAGCCCACTAAAAGTCTCCACTCACAAGTGTTTTTTTTGCTTTTTCTCTTACTTTGGAGGCATTAAACCAGTTGAAATTCCTAAGCGCAATCCTATTGAATTTCCTTCCTCTAATGCTGAATTTGTATGACAATTATGTAACAGATGAAGGAGAGGGAGGAGGCAGAAGCGAGAGAATGTGGGGCAGAACAAGGTAAGGTTGAATATTAAGATAAACCATGTGAGAAAAATGATATCACCAAAATACCAATGGGTGAAGCGGCGATCAATACAGATTATACTTCATCAGCTATATCTCCTCATCATAGCTCCCTGATTGACCATATTGAAATGGAGTGCCAGAAGAATTCAATTTAAGAGGATCTTTCAGGGGTGCAGCCATCTGCTGATCCCTCCAACTCTGAAGCAGATTCTTTATCATATGAGCGTGCAGCAACAATGCCCACTCAGTTTTGGCCTCAATCTGTGCAAAATTAGCTTATCCTGTAGTTGCACAACCAGATACCCATGTGTGTTCCCTCAATAAATTGAATAAGATTGATCGTGATTACTTCATGTTCCTTATGAAGATTACTGTGGGCCAGCAAAAGTCACATAAGATGCCTTGGTGGGCAGTGGTGCAGCTGGAACTTTCATTGACCTGAAGGTAGTGCAGGCTTTGGATAGACCAGATATTATTGGGCCCTCTGTCTTGGGTGCTTCCTGCAATCCTATGGTCACATTGCCACTCTTCTAGCCTCTTAAGTTCATGGATCATGAACATGAGTTTGTGTATCACTTTTTAGATATCAGATTTTCTGTGCTTAGTGATCCTGAGGTTGGTTGTTGGCGCCGCCTATCTGTGAGCATTGACTTATAACGGAACATACTGGCGTTCACCACTCATACCTACTTGGATGAAATTCGCTTATTATCCACTTTGGTCACAGGTAAAGCGGTAGCAGCAGTAGCGTACTCCATATCAGATGCAGTACCTGACCTTCCCACTATGCCAAAATCCTGGAACCTTATAAAGCTGTGTTTAACGTTAAACATACAACCGCCTTCCTAAACATTCAGAGTTTGATCTGAACTTCCAGTTGACAGTAAATTTATTAAATCCAACTTCCTGTTGTACCCATACACGGCTTAGGATGATCAAGCTCTCAAAGTTTGTATTGATGAAATGGTATCTAACAGGCGTATGATTAAGGAAACCACCTTGTGTCCTCTCCAGTAGTTTTTAACAGAAGCCTGAAGGCACTCTAAAGCCCTGTGTGGATTATGGCCATCTGAATAACGTCACAGTTCCTAATCCATATCCCCTTCCCTTAGAAGCTGCCATTTCCCAAGCAACTTCAAAGTCTAAAGCCTTCTCTAAACTTGACCTGATTAATGCATTATATCAAGTGCAGGTAAAGTCTTGTCAGGAATGGATGACTGCTATCCAGGCATGGTATGGAATTTATCAGTCAAGGTTATATCCTTTGGCTTTAAAAACGTGACAGCAGTATTCCAGAGACTCATTGATGATGATTTGGGGGATCTCAGGTTCTCCTATGCAATAGCATATGTCGACAATAATTTGATTCACTCTCCTAACGCTGATCAGCAAGGTAAGGATTTAGTGGCCGTGGTGGCAGCCCTACATAAGACTGAATTAGTGTCAAAGACGTCCAAATGTGAGTTTTACAAGGAAGAAATGCAGTTTTTAAGGAATCTGGTTTTGAAGGATGGTCAAACTATTGTACCTTCAAAATTAGATGCTATTCACTTTTGGCCTACCCCTGTGACACAAAAGCAGGTACATAGATTTTTGGAATCTATCACCTTTATGAGGAAGTTTTCACCAGCTATTTCTGAGCTTGCATCCCCCTTACACCCCCTCACTGGTAATAATACCCCTTTTGTTTGAACCACAGAGTTAAAAGGCTTATGATGCTATAAAAGACATCTTCACCTCTACTCCTGTTTTTCGTCATGCTGATGAGGACAAGCCTTTTATTGTGGCATGCGACGCCTCAGGTACTGCAGTGGGAGCCGTCTTGTTGCAAGAACATGAGGGGAAAGAGCACCATGTAGCTTAATTTTCAAGGAAGTTTAGTGTGACTGAGTGTTCTTGGGACATATATGATAAAGAGTTGTCTGCCGTTGCTTGGTCTTTAATGCATTGCCAGTATCTCTTACAAGGGGCCAAGAACATATTAGTGGTGCGCACTGACCACAAAATCGCTCATTTACTATCGCAAGCTACAGAAGCTGGCCAACAGACAAACTCAAACTCATTGATACCTCTTGAGTTTGATTTCAAGTATGAAATTTTCAATGGTTCCACCTATATTTTACCAGATTTCCTTAGTTGCAACCCTCTAATAGGATATGTTTCTATTGGTGACTCAGAGTTAGTTACAATAATACCGCCTGGGCAAATAATGTAACCTTCTCCCCAATCAATAGCCACAGTAGCTCCCTCCATTCTGCTCAACAAACCCAAATTAAATAAAATCTAAACCCAAACACTAAGTTGCCAAACCCAGTACCGCCCCACTACAAATCCTGTGACTGAAATAGAACCAGCCACCTTCACCCAAAATCTCTCCACAGAAGAAGGTTCTTTCTTGGATGATGTGTTGGCTTTGCAGGCAGCTGACGCAAAAGGCCTTGACCTTATATCTCACCATGAAGAATGGTCGCACATTTGTTGTGCCTTTGTCCAAAGAAAACTCCCCAGGAAACTTGCCCCACTGGCCCCACCGTATCACTTGTGTCCTTGCCTCAATGCAGAAGCCCTCAGTGGAAATCCCTATACCTTCTTGCTTGGAGGGTTTGGAATCCTCTTTTGATGCAGCATCTGTCAACGCACTCCCTGAGAACTCTGAGTTTAATTGTGATTTCAAGCTCATGGTGGATCTAGTGCATATCTCTTCTCCTATTTACCCTTTAAATGTCCGGGAGGAAGAGGAGTTGGATGTGTGGGTGAAAGAAAAGTTATCCAAGGGTGCGATTTTTTAGTGTATCTCCCCTGTATGCTCCCCCTTACTCTTCGTGGAGAAGTCTGATGGTACCTTACGCCCATGCGTAGACTATGGTAACCTTAACAACGTTACTGTACCAGACCTCCATCCCATCCCTTTGGATTTGCAGATTGCACGTTATGTGGAGAAGGCGAAGGTATTCTCCAAGTTGGATTGCCTCAACGCGTTCAATCAGATTCGGATTAAAAAGGGACAAGAGTGGTTGACCACATTCCATACCTGAAAAGGGATCTTCCAGTTTCGGGTCATGCCCTTTGGGCTTAAGAATGCTCCTGCTATCTTCCAACGCCGCATTGATGCAGCGTTGGGGGACCTGTTAGGGGTATGCGCGGTCGCTTACATGGATGATACCTGGTGTTTTCCCCTGATCAGGAATCCCATGCAGGTCACCTTCTGCAGGTGGTGGAGCAGTTAAAGGCAGCCAGCCTTACATTGAAAATATCAAAGTGCGAGTTCTATAAGTCAAGGTCACGTTTCTGGGCAACGTTGTGTTCGACCAAGGACACATGATAACTCCAGACAAGGAGAAGGCGATTTGTGAGTGGCCTACCCCCACCTCAGTAAAGAATTAAGAAGTTTTTGGGGACGTGCACGTTCCTTAAGAAGTTACTCCCAATCTGTCTGAGGTGGCGGCTCCCCTATACAAGGCTAGTGGTGCCAAGGTTCTTCAGTGGTCTCCCACTTTTGGAGGATGCTTTCCAAGCAGTGAAGTGCACCCTGTTGTCAACGACTGTTCTTTGCCATGTCAACCCTTCCAAGGAGTTCATTGTGTCAACTGATGCCTCCAACTTCGCCATAGCGGCCGCCTTGTTACAAGTAGGCGAAGATGGGATAGAGCATCTGGTGGGATATTTTTCTAGGAAGATGTCTTTGCCAGAGTTGAATTACGCCGTTTATGACAAGGAGTTACTAGCAGTGGTGGAGGCGTTGACTTATTGGCGTCACCACTTGCATGGCTCTACCCAACCATTTTGTGTACATACAGACCACCATGCCTTGCTGTACTATCGCGCGCCCCATGTCCTAACCCCACGGCAGACCCATTGGCATGAGATCCTTGCCCAGTTCGCATTCATATATGAGTTCACCAAGGGCAAGGATAATGGTTTGGCGGATGCTTTGAGCCGCAACCCTGCTTTAGCCCCTGACCCCAAGGAGGTAGAGGTGCACAACACCCAGGTTATGATCCCTCCAAGTAAAATTATGTCGTTGCTTCCCTCTCCCCTGGCTAACGGGCCAGCGCTTGCACCTCTGGATAACGCGGAGGAATATGGTATGTTCAGAAAGGTCGTCCTCTCTCAGCCTCTGTCAGGCGAATATGCCATGGTCCTTGCAAAGAGCGCGTCAAATCAAGAGGATCTATCCAGAGGCTATCACATAAAGGATGAGATGATGTGGTTCCAGGGGCGCCTTTGGGTACCTGCTGGACCACTGCGCCTGGACATCATTTGGGACCATCATGATGGAATCACCATTGGTCATCTGGGGAAAGCAAAGACCTTGGAGTTGATACGTCGCACATACAACTGGAAGGGCTTGCCAGCTCAGGTGGGCCATTATTGCAAGGAGTGCCTGGTATGCAACCAGATGAAACCTAATCGTCAACCTTTAGCAGGGTTGTTGGTACCAGTCCAAAAGGCTGATGGGCCCTGGACTTCCATCTCAGTTGATTTCATTGTGGAGTTACCAGTCTCAAATGGTTATGATGCCATCATGGTAGTGGTGGACCGGTTCACGAAGTTTGCCCACTTTATTCCTTGCAGAACCACCATAACCGCAGCTGAGATGGCTAGGCTTTTCGTTGCCCATGTGTTTGCGCTACATGGGGTTCCCCAAGAAATCATCAGCAAATGAGGCCCACGGTTTACCTCCGTGTTTTGGGAAGAGTTGTGCAAAACTCTTCAGATTCATCCTTGCCGTTCAACTGCCTATCATCCCCAATCAGATGGGCAGACTGAACGAGTGAACCAGTGCTTGGAACAGTTTCTGCGGTTTTACACCGCTGCAGATCATTCAGATTGGGCTTCTCACCTTCCCATGGCCCAGTTCAGCTACAACAATACCTTTCACTCTTCAATTGGCTGTTCCCCATTTTTCGCCAGCTATGGCTTTAACCCCGCCTTTAACATGGAGCCCAGCTGTGGGTCAAAGGTTGAAGCGGTGGTGGACTTTGCCAAGACCATCAAGAAGGTCCACCAGGGGGTTTCCACAAGCTTGGATGCGGCTATGCAGGTGTATGAGAAGAATGCTGATGGGAAGCGCTGAGTAGGTCCTGCATACAAGGAAGGGGATCTCGTGATGCTTGATGCATGTAACATCCCTATAAAGCAGCCTTGCAAGAAGCTGGGCCCTAAGAGGATTGGACCTTAACGCGTTGTTAGAAAGGTGGGCCATGCCTCATACCAGCTGGATCTTCCTTATCACTTCAGATCTTCTCGCTGTTCCATGAGAGAAAACTCACGTTGTTTGAGGGCCCCCCACCAGAGAATCCTGAGGCCTATCTTGTGGTTGGGGCGCCTGAGTGGGAGGTGGAAGAGATAGTTACCTCTCACCGTGTTAAGCAAAGACTCAAATACCTGATATCATGGAAGGGCTTTGTTGCTGCTGAAAACAGTTGGGTTCTAGCACGCGACTGTGTGCATGCCCAAGATCTAATTGACGCCTTCCACCAGCGTTTTCCCCAGGCTGCCAGATCCCAACCCAAACCGTCTGTCGCTGCCATGAAGTTGGCCCCTGCCCACAAGAACTTTTCCCTAGAACAAGCCCCTGGAGGGGGGTTGAGCCCCATTGGGAGGAGAGGGTAATGTCATGTACCCATGACATCATAGTGGGGGTCAACCTCAAGGACAAGGATGGGCGCTTGGAGGCCCAAAAGGTTAAGCTACAGGGCCTTCCAGACCTGAAGCACACCCTAGACCAGCGCTGGGTAAGGGCAAAATATGCCCAGGTTGGTCCTAGTGGGGTGCCAAGTGCCCAGCCCCTGACAGTAGCTCAAGCGCTAAAACGAACTATCTACCATATTAAGGCGGATGGTTCAGTTTGCTTAGTTTCAGAACAAGGGTTCGAAACATGTTCCAGCTATGATTTAACGCGCTTGGGTTGAATCCAACTTCAGTCAATAACTCAAGTGAAGTCAGTTTCAGCATATTTTACTAACTCAGATGGCAGTATCGCCCTATTGGTGAGTCGCTGCTTAGCCCACTGCAGCATAACCCCAATTTCCCCATCTGAGTTTAAATACACACCTGACCAACATTCCTTGTTGGTTGACTTCCCAAATAAACCTTTACCCCATATACCGTTTTATTTTATGCTTTTTTTAACAACCCTGTGTGCAAACCTCTTCAAGGAGGTCTTGCACTCCATGAACCTTGCCATCCTAAACACAATCCAACTCTCACCTTGCGCACCGTTGGTCTGCCCAGGTACCCTCCAACCTGGGTCATTTACCCCTTCCCTCCATGTGCGCTGTGACAATTTTGGCTGGTTAATTCTAGCATTTCTATGCTTACATGATTATTGCTCCAGCACCCTCTGCTGGGCAATAATTAATTTGATTCTAATGGCTAGTTCCCTGGCGTTGGTCTTGTGCACCAAGCACAGCCCCGCTGGGAACTGGAGAGTTATAGACACTCTCCTAACAAGTACCTTCCACTTGTTTCCCCAAAGTCATTCATGCGATTGGTGAAATCTGATCATTTGATTTTACAGAAAGGGCCCATGCGGGTTTTATACTGGTGTTACCCCAGTTAACTGAAATCCACCAAGAATTTGCCAGGGTCTTTTGGGTGATATCCAATAGATTTTTGTTATTGCTATTATTAAAATTGCTTGTGGGTTTATCAGAAACTTGTAAATGGCTGACATTTCCTTGTTTTGGCTGAATTTGACCCAGGACATCATTCCTCTGCAGCTGAGAGGGCAAACGTCTGACAAGGGAAGAGAGTAGCGTAGCAGAAAGCTGAGAGAGTGGTTGTTTGGAAGAACCAGAAAAGAGCTGATAGGTCAATGGTGTGCGCATTAGCCCTTTTATAAATATTATATCTACCTGGCGCTTTCTTCTAATAAACATCTCCTCAGATTAAACTATCTTCTAATTTAAGTTTATAATTTATTTAATTTTTTAAGTATTAGGCTTGGGGATATCTCAAATGGTGCAGGTGACATGCCAAGAGGTCAGCCAGTGCTACTGGCACCATCACCTAAGTAGAAACTACAATGGGAAGCTATTATTCATACTGGTTGGCCTGCTGACCAGCAGATCCCAATGTTGCCATAAAAGCAATTTTATGACAGTGGTGCTCACTACAGGTGATTATGCTGGTTGGTGCAAAAGTAGGTGATATGTTGGTGAGGATTCCAGCAATTGTTGGTGGTGGGGAGGGGCAAGCCTTGGACTCCCACCCACACGCAAAGTTTGAAAGTAGGTGGATTTCCAAACGTTTAAGTGGGAAAAATGTCAGAATTATAACAAGATGGAATCCTTCAATGATTTATCGTTATTTGGGATGAAATGGCCAATCCTGGTGGAATGGCTCATTGATTGAATTTTTTGGTGTTTGATACAAAAGCTGATTAGTTGCTCCCCAATTGGGTTGAGCCAAAAATAGTATTCCACAGAGTTGGGAAATTAGGTTTGAGTGGGGCTAATTGGTGGCTTCAAATTGGTATAAAGATCACCAGCAACTAATAGCCAAAAATGATCCAATACGTTAAATTAGTATATGTCAGCGGAATCTGTGTTTGACGCCAACTGCCATATATGGCTGTTGTGGGAATTTCGGGCAGAAAACCAATGTATTTGCTATTAATTGTCCAACTATGATTTTGCTGCCTAAATTGTAGTACTGGCAACTTATGCAGAGGATGCTTCAATTGTGCTGATTAATTGATGTCAGCGGAAACTGACGATCCCAAGTTTGAGGTAGCTGAGGATTTTTCTAGCATCTCATAACTAATAAATCTACTATTGCATAAGAAAGGCATTTACCAGAATATTGACTAGAAGCGTTTAAACGTGCCATTGGCGAGAAGCCGAGATATTCTGAGTTAAACAAGCAACTAAAGAGGTTTCCATCATATTTACTAAGCAACTCAAAAGTTAAATCCCAATTTAATATCTATTTTTATAAGCAATTAATAGAGCTCACCAGTGACTCAAGACTGAGAATGAGCCAAACCTAATATTTGGTCTTTGGGAAGGACAGGGCAAGAGGGTCAATGTCAGGGAAAAGAGTAGATCAGCAAAAGGCTGAGAGAGTGGTTGTTTAGAAGAACCAGTAATGAGCTGATAGGTCAGCGGTGGGCGCAGTAGCCCCTTTATAGATATTACAAATATCTGGCACTTCCCTTTCAATAAACATCTCTCTTTGCCTAATCTACCTTTTGATTTAAGTCTATAATTTATTTCGTTGGTTGGGATTTGTATGGAGAATCCCCAAATGGTGCAGGTGACACGCCAAGGGGTCTGCCGGCGCTGCTGGCCCCATCAACTAAGACGAAATGGTAAGGTCTGACCAGTTTTTATACTGGTTGGCCTGCAACTAGCTGAGCCACAGTCAATTTTCTGACAATTCTAATATTGGTCCTATATCATTTCACCTGAGAAACTTTGTCACTCTCAGTGTAACAGTTCTCTTAATTGTTGCCAATGACCAAAAATGGGCTTGAAGCCGATATTAGTGGAAAGGTCAAAAAAATGAAAGGATGAAGTGAATATAGATGACTTTATTGTGTTAAAAATTCGTCAATATCTATAGGGCTTATGGGAACATGGTGCCTCAGGGTCCTTCATGGTCCCATGAGATCAGAATCTTTTATTGCCCTCTGGATTATCCGCCTGGACAGTGCCTTCATTGTACTGCATCGTCCTCTTGACTGAAGAAGTGGGGAAGCGCATTTAATGGTTCAGGAAGTGGGACGGAATTCCTGAAGGTGATTCCATCAATTTTCATGTGTGATGCTTCCTAATCAAATTTAGTTTTGGTGCCTTCAGGATAAGATTCCGTTCGCACTGGTATAAGAGTTAATCAGTTGAGGTTTGATTTGGGATCAGGGGTTACAGCTTGGCCATAATCTTGAATCCTGACATCGCCCCTTTAAAATCCTGTCAAAGGGGTATATAGGGCCAGAGGAACTGCCATGAACTCAATTCATCACCTCCTCCTGATTGACGTCAGCAATGGAGTACTCAGAGTGCACCTTGTGAATGACCTTATAAGGTCCAGACCAAAGAACATCAAGCTTATTCTATTGACCTCTGTGTTGATGGTAATAGAAGAGAATGAGGTCGCCTAACTTGAAAGTTGATAAAAAGGATTGGCCAACACGAAATCGGGATGTCTCCCTTTTGGTGGTGGTGACAATGACTTGTGTGGCTAGGGCTTAAGCTGGACAATTTCATCATCTAAGGCCCTCATAGTTAGATCAGAGCTCTCAGGAGTGGAGGTTCCAAGCAAAGGCTGTATACTACCTGGGAGAAGGGGATCACGTCCATACAGAGCTTCAAAGGGGGACATTTGATTGGCTCAGTGGTAGCTTACTTGGAAGGCAAGAAAAGCGCTGGGTAGCTAATGATTCCAGAAAGCAGGGTCAGAGGCGGCCATCGTCCACAAAATAGAGACAAGGGTTCCATTAGCGCGTTCCACCACCCCATTGGTTGATGGGCTGTAAGAGGCGGCGAAACTTTGGTTAGTAAAAAAGTGAGTAAGTTCTTAGATTAACTGCAAGGTGAAATTTAACCCAATGTCCAAAAGTAAAATTTATGGCATCCATGCTGGGTGAAAATGGATCAAACAAGGAAGAGAGCCATGGCTTTTGCAGTAGCATTGTGGACCAAAATTGCTTTGACCCATTTGGTGAGATGGTCCACGGCTAGGAGGACATATTTATGGCTATGCAGTCCAGTGGGAAAAGGGCATATCACATCGATGCTAATGACATTGAAGGGTCCCATCAGGGTGATGACTGCATAATAAAATTGGGATTGGATCAGTCTTGGGATCGGCAAGTCATACATGCCTCCAAGACTTCTTGGATGGTCTCCACTTTGGTCCCAGTAACATCATGATTTCAACCATTCATGAGTCTTCTTAACTGCCCCATGTGACACAGTGGTATGCCCTCTAGGATACATTAGTTCAGGAAGAAGGGCGGACATAGGTAAGGTATTTCTTATCAACCCTCTTGTAGAGCATCTCGTCCTTGATTTAAGTATAAAGGGTCATCTAAAATCTCAGCTTGGACTCAAAAGTTTATAACTCCCAACGCTCAGGTTGATCAATAAGATTGTACAGTCAGTATTCCTCTAAATTCAAAGCTTCTAGAGATGTCATCCTGGGGAGGCTGTCAGCATTTTGTGGATCACGCCCACATAATCACAATATTTAAATTATAGCTTTGTATTCATAAGGTCTATCTGGTTAAACGGCTTTCTGGGTCATTCATCTGATGAAGTCATTGGAGCGAATAATGGTCAGTGATGATGGTAAAGTGGGTACCATAAAGATAGTGCTGAAAATGTTTGTTGACTAGCAAGACAGCAAGGCACTCCCTCTTGGTAACACTGTAGTTTCATTCAGCCTTACTCAGTGTCTTGCTAAGTTAGGCTACTGGATGATCGACCTGATTTTAATCATGTTGTGATAGGATAGCTCTGACGGTGACATTGCTTGCATCTGTAAACAACAAGAAGGGTTGTTCAAAACGTGGACGATTAAAATGGGTTTAGTAGATAGAGCAGTCCATAATGCATTAAAAGGCTGCTCTTGTTCAGACCAATATTCAAAACGGCACGTTCTTCTTAAGGAGATAAAATAGAGGCTCATCTTGTTCTGTAAAACAAGGGATAAACTGGAAATAGTAGCCCATCTTGCTTAGGAACACCTGAATATCCCTTAAGCTCTGGGGTGCAACATTTTTTCTATAGCATTATTTTAGTCCAATATGGGCTGAATGCTATCATTTGAATTTTATGTCCCAGAAACACCATTTTTCAACTTGAATAAAGAGCATTTCAAAGGTCTAAGCTCTATAGAAGCCTTCTGGAGCCAATTGAAGACTTCCCTAAGATGCTTGATGTTTCCACTAAAGGTCTGTGAGAAAACAGTAATGCATCTAGTTAGATAAGGACACATGGCAGCTTCAAGTCCACGAGGATCCCATCCATGGCGCGTTGGGAAGCGGCTGGCGCGTTACAGAGGCCCTGGGGCATCCTTGTAAGCTCAAATAGTACCTTGTTGTCTATGAGTGCGAACTTGACTTGATTTTCAGGGGCGAGCTCCACTTGTCAATAACTACTTGCAAGGTGCATTGCAGAAAAGTACTGTGATCTAGTGAGAGATCAGAGAGATTCATCAATTTGGGGCTGAGGATAACTGTCCTTTTCTGGTGATGGAGTTGAGCCATTGATAGTTCATCACCACCCAGTGTCTGCCTTCCTTCTTCCATACCAGCAGGAGAGGAGAGGCCCAAGGGCTAGACGAAGGCACTAGGAGTCTGGCATCAAGTAGTTATCCGAACTCCACTGCCACCTGGGCTTCTTCAACCTTGCTCATTAAGTAAGGCTAGGACTGGAAGGGGGAGCATCCCTAGTCCTCATGATGTAGGACTCCGTTCATTCTCCCAAAGTCATAGTTTGAGGCCAAAAATAGGTATAAATACTCCTCCAACAACGCTTGAACTTTGCGCTGTTGGTCATCAGTGAGGTCCTTTATGATACTGGTGTTGACCAGGGACACCAATGAGGGCGTTTCCAACCCAAATTCTATCAAGCTCTCAAAACTATGGACATTGTTGACAGCCTCCACTGGTAGGAGGTGGACATAGGTGGCGGGACTGTTTGAGCTACTTTGGGTTTGTTGGTAAGGTCAGACAACAACATCGATATAAATCTGGCATAAGCTGGATCTAGAATTCCCGGGAAGGTTAGCACCTCCTTGGCGGATGGGCAGTCTAGGCCTCAGATTTCCAGTAGGTATCCAGAGAGGATCTTAAACTGGAACCGGGTGTCATCAATGACTTGGGACCTTGGGGGTATAGTGGTCGCCCTAGATAAGTAGATAGCATGCCTTCTTGTCCATCAACAGCAAGGGAACAATTGGACTTGAGAGACCTTTACATGATATTTGAGCCATTTGATTCGGCCCTCACTCTCCAGTAGGTAGGATTGGGCATTGACCTCTGAATTAGAGTTGTGAGAGGTTTTAAAGATCAGGGGAACCTGATATTCTAGTAGGGATAGAAAGCCGTCATCATAAGGGACTAATGCTGAGTAGACTCAAAGGAACTGAGTTCTGAGAAGCATTTCATTGCTAGGGTTATCTAGCATGACAGTGGGGGTATTTACAGCGAGCTTCCCAAATTGAATAGGTAGAGAAAAATAGGCCTGTATAGAATGAGTACATTGAGGGCCAGTCATGTCATACTCCATATAGTGTGGCAAGTCTATAGCAATCATGATGCACTTCATCAATTTGGACAATATAACGTTCATGTGGGAGCCACTGTCAGCTATGGTGAGGACCAAAATATTAAAAACTCAAATTGTGATGCAGGTAACCAGAATTACAAACTGGGGAAGTAGCGTGAGAAACATGGGAGAGTCATTGGATGAAGTTAAGCAGTATCAATGTCACAAAATTGACCATGGGCTCCGCTAGTGTGCCAGACCAACCAGTATGAGGACTGGTTGTCCCTTTTCCATTTCGGCTTCATTGGCGTACCAAACCCTATCAAGTCTGCGTTTAATCCACCAATCAACCCCCAACGGCTTCGCCTTTAGCCCCAGGTGTCCTTGGCATGTGCCTCAGCAAATCTTGCCCCCATCCTGAGCAACTCAGGCACTTCCGTGCTGCCCTACCCTTGTGGCCCTTCACCAACCCATCTGGGCATTCCCCGTGAGTCCATCCCCCATCTTGGGTGGCTATGGCACTCCCGCGCTGCACCCTGCAAGGTTGGCAGTTAGTCAACGCATCCGCTGGTAGCCAGCTGGCCAGGTTCACACTGGCTCCTCATAGGGAGGAGGCATGGGATCTGGCAGCGCTGGCCACTCCAGGTGTGATCACTTGCGCCTATCAGGGATCTCCTATGCACCTTCCCCACTCTAGTTGCTCTAAGATACTTCAAACAAATAGGAAAGATTGGCAAGCGAGAGATGCTTAATAGGAGGGATTAAACGACTATTTATACTACTTTTGGGGCTACTGCACCCAAGTACTCTCTGTCCAATCAATACCAGAAAACCTATGGCCACATTGATTCCAGTAACTCTATCAGATAGTAAACTTTATTCATTCATACTTCAAAAGATTCCCTCCAGATCCACTCATCTGAGCAACAATCTTAATATTAAGTCAATCCATTCACAGCATAAGTCGCTAGTCAATTATACATAAAATTATAATTAAATAGAACTTTAAGTATCCTTGGCATGAGTTGCCAGTGCTCTAAATTAGTTGGCAGAACCATTTTTGACAATTTTTAATGGATTCATCAGCTTTCTGCCAGAAACACCACAACGATCTTCAGATGGCTTTTTGGAAGAAAATGCAGCTTCCACTTATCCTAAACTCAAATTAAATTATATAAAATTAAATAGTATTGAACTAGGCGATTATCTGGCAATTATACCAACTAACTGAAACCCTAATTCTGATAATATTGGAAGGAATCCATCTTATTAAAATCTTGACTTCTGGGTTGGGACCATCTAGTACTAAAAAAAATCTTGACTTCTCAAAAACTTTTCTCTCTCGTTGCAATCACTTTTGCAACCCATTCAATTCAATTCTGAATCTAGTTTGATAATCTCATAGAGGAGATTAGTTTGCGCCCATGTCAGGGAGCAGTTGGGAAAGTAAGGTAAAAGGAGCAGGTGGGAGGCTCGCGGCCTCAAACGTTCAAAAACGCCCTGGAGAAACTGGCAGAATAGAAATTTTTTTTAAAAAACTGGCGGTCACTATTTCCCCAGAAATCCTTGCTTGGCAAGCACGATGCAACCAGTACATCAATACGCCGCACTCCCAACCACTTTTGTCGGTGGAATATGGAGTCTGCGTGTTTCTGGACATCCAGCAAATGGCTTTATGGGAAAAATTTTGTGGGGATGTGCACACTTTTTTCCAAACCGCAGTGTACATCGCACCTCACTTCATGTCATGTGGTTGGCTGGACCTAAGTTTCAAAAACAAAGAGGTAGCAGATGAGGCTGCTGCAGTGCGTGTAGTGATCGACCTCCCTGAAGGGCAATGGGTCATTGAAACAAAATGCACTAGATAGACAAAATCCAACCAAACTTTCCTCACGTTCAACTTTTTGCCTACTACGGTAAAACGTGACATTTTGGAGCAACACCTGAAAGATGGTCTCGCCATCTATGGCAAAATATAATCTTTCAAAATGCAACACTTTATGCTGATGCCACACCTGTGCACTGGCAAAGCCATTGCAGTTCTGACCCCAACTGAGGAGATTGCAAAGGACCTAACCCAGATCCCGCACTCCACTTATATTAATATTGAAGGGCATACCACCCACTCTTTCTGGGTAACCGTGGACAGCGCGCCCCCATCTGCACCCACTGTGACACATTCAGCCATAAGGCACATGCATGCCCCACCAAGGAGGGCGTCACATTCCAAGAGCACCCCTCAGTGGCTATGGCCAGCGGAGAGGCGCACTACAACCAACTGTAAGCACCAAAGATGCTTTCCCGAGGGGAGCACAAGGTTGCTGCCTACTGGTAAAGCCTATTTCCCCGCAAGAGTGGAAGAAGGCCAAGCAGGCCCGCAGGGCTGCGGCCAAGGAAGCGGCCAAAGTCACCACCACTATCCCATACTCCCAATGCCAGGAGGACATCAAAACCTTTGCGGTGGAAGCAAATTGGGAATCCATCAACCAAACAGATTGAGAAGCCCATGCCAATTGGGCCACCCAATCTGAGGATCTGATGGGGGACTCAATCTCACCCAATCGTTGCAACCTAGCTCTGGTTGAAACTGACTTGGGGCCCATCCTACCCGAAATTTTTTTTTGACCTGCTCAACGGTTCACTGAACTCATCCACACTGCAAAAAATTTGTCTGACGTCAGGGAAACAAAAAGCGAAGGCAAAAGCCAACGCAAACCTTTCTGCTAAAATCAACAAAGCTACTGATAGCGTTGCTGCAAACATCCATGCTGCCATGAAGGCCCATGGGGATCTAGAGGAGGCTAGTGGGCCCAGGTGCCCACCCCCTCGCACCTAAGGTGCGATGGGGGAAACCTTCACTTTAGGGACATTGAATATCGCCAGACTCAAGGCCTCGCCATCCTGGGCTAGGAAACTGAGTTTTTTACAACAAAATTTACCCATGGATATCCTGGCCATCCAGGAGTCCCACTGTCTGCAAGGTTCCGAGGAGGTCTGGAAAACAATGCTCCTCCCATCCCTATCCTTTTGGTCAGAGCACTGTGGGGTGCTAATTCAGAAAAATAATTTTTAAAAATTTTCATCATCAGAAACCTTCCTCAATAGCCAAGTCCTCACTATCACTTTCTCGTGGGCTGACGTGGTACACGCTATCATCAAAATCTATGCCCCAAACGATGAACAAGAGCGTCAGGATTTTTCTCATTGGTCAAATCCCTCCCACTACCCCCAGACCCTTTTGTAGTCAGCGACATGAACTGTTGGCTAAACTCTCCAACAGACCGGTGGCCTTTCTCCTTCCACGCCCCCCAGGGCCACGTTGAACTTCGCGTTCTAAAGGCCAACCTCAGGTTAATGGATGCGCTGCCATGGCAAGCCCCACTGCTCAAGAACATGACGCACCCCCACGTCCACAACAGCCAATTAAGGTCCATGTCCCACATCGACCTTATCCTTACACCAGCGAAATTCCAACCCCACATATCCCACTTTAAAACAACAAAAATGGAATTCTCCGACCATTGACTGGTCTTGATAACCTACCACCTACCTGTCACAGCTGCTAAGGCCCCACATTGGTGCAAAATCCGCCCCCCCCAAGCTTGCGTCGCCAGGATTTTCCATGTAGGTAGAATCAGCAACTTTAGCAAAAGAGTTTGTTACACCATTTTGCGTGGACCCCATTTCCACATGGGCAACTTTCAAAGAAGATACCATCCACCACTCTCGCCACCTCTCCTCCAGGCGCTCATGAGCCACATTGGCTGTCATTTTGAACGCTCTGGCAGAGTTGGCACACCTGGAGTCTAATATCTCAGCTACAGGATACAGCTCTGCATGGGGCCAGAAGTGGGCGGAGGCAGCCGCCCACTTAACGCGCTCAAAGGGCAACACAAACATTGGGTTTGTGTTCAGTACAGGGCCAAATGCATCACAAAAGGCGACAAGTGCACCGCACATTTTTTTAAAATTTTTTTGCACCACGCCAGAGCATGGCCTGCACACAGGTGCAAAGATCAGATGATTCCATTGCAAATATGCCAGCCAAAGTGACAATTGAAACTTAAAAGTATTACTCCGAGTTGTACTGATCCAATCCAATTCAGCTGGCTGAAGTGGCGGAATTTCTCGACCAAGCCCACATCCACACCATTTTCTGATACCTGGAAATAATATATTTGATTACTCCAAGTGAATTATGGACAGCCATTTGCAGTGCACCAAACTGAAAATGCCCAAGCCCAGATGGCATTCCATATGAGTTCTATAAAAAGTACTTCAAATATATATCCCCACTACTGTTGGCCTCACTTAACCAGAGCCTTTTGGAAACGCGCCTCTTTCCAGGAGGACAAGAGGCCTTCACTGTCACACTCTTCAAGAAAGGGGACAAGCTAGACTTAGCCAACTGGCGCCCCATTTCTTTAACTAACACAGATACAAAAATTTTAACAAAAATCATGGCTAACCGTTTAGGGATTATAGCATCTGCCACCATCTCCCCAGAATAATTCGGTTTCATACCCAGAAGGTCAATTTGGGACAACATGCACTCTGTGGCCAATGCGTGCCAGTCCACAGCCTCTGGGGCACTTGCATTCTTGGACCAACAGAAGGCCTATGATAGAGTAAACTGGGAATACCTCAGGGCCTGCCTCCATCAATTCCGCTTACCCCCTCGCTTCATCAACTGGGTGATGCTGCTCACGGAATCTGCAACAATGGCAGTATGTGGCCCTGGCTTCCTAAAGAAAGTAGTCTGCCCTCAAAGGGGCTTGCGACAAGGGGACCCCCTTAGCCCACTCTTATACAACTTCAGCCTTGACCCACTACTTCAAAACGTGAATGCCAAACTCACTGGGGTCCATGTGCCAGGCCAAGCCCCAGTCAAGATGATGGCGTTTGCAGATGACTGTGTGGTTGGGGTATCTTATAATAAAGATGCACGCGCACTTGAAGCTCTCATCCAGGAGTATTCCTGGGTAAGTAACGCTGCACTGAACGCCTTCAAAACTGAAATCATCCTCCTTGGTCAGTATCAAAACTTCTGGGCCCCTGCAACCAGTGCCCAGCCTGGCCCATCTGCTCACACACGCGCTCGCCCTCCCAGCTCACCCCACACCGCCCCACTGGTGCTCCCCTTTGTGCCACGCCCTACCATAGGGCTGGTCCGCCATCTGGGTGTGTGGGTGGAGGCAGGCGGATATGCATCAGCAGTAATGGAGAGTCATATTCTAGACAACGTGATGAAGCGCAACGCCTCCCTCAGAGCCCACCCTACTTCTACCTACTGGCAGGGTCGTTTTGGCCAATTCTATGCTCCTCTCCAAAGTCTGGTTTGGAGCCCACGCCATCCCCTTCTCCCCAAGCTTCTTCAAATCCTTGCATGCCCTGCTGTAAGGATGGCTATGGTCAGGCCGCCCTCCACCAGTACGGTTAGAAGTCATGTTTGGCCCTCATCAGCATGGTGGCATGGGCCTGCTTGACTTCAGAGCCCATGCGGCCAAGATCTTGGGTACCTGGATTGCGGCCGTCACTGCCCCTACACTCCCCTCCCAACACTGGTCCCACGCGGCCCTCTCCAACTTCTCCCACGCCTTGGGCCTCAACAATCCATCGAACCCCCACTCCCTGATGAAATACCTGGCTCCACACCCATCGGCCACAGGTCCTCACGGTACTAAAACCCACTACAAACGAATCCTCCTCTCCATGCAGAGCGCTGAGTGGAGAATTCATATTAGCGGACATACAACCTGAAGAGGCCGCCCCTCACCTCAGTTCACACTAGAGGTACAGGGGCTACCCATCTATGATGGCGTGATCCCCACACGGTTTCATGTCCTATCCAGGGTGGACTACCTGGATATGATGGACATCCCTTACTCCATTGAGACCCAAAAAACTATCTGGAAATACGCACACCATCCTCTGTTGCAGCCTCAAATCTGTTCCCATGTGTGGCACTGCTTGAGGAGGGTGTACCATACAGCTGAGCGCTCTAACGCTTTACACTCATCCTGCGTCGTGTGTGGCCAGTATGGAATGCTGTTCCACCGCCTGGAGAAGTGTCCTACCTCTAAAGTGATATGGCGCGAAGTTCAACGTCTACTGGGCCAGAATCAAACACATCCCTTCAGTCTGTCAAGAGATATGTTTGCTTTAATAATAGCCTCCCCCTTCCACCCTCCCTCCGTGCTCTGGTGGTTGCAACTGCCATGTGGACCATCCACACGATTGTCTTGGATGCCATCGCAGGCTCCATCCCCACCCTCCCTGAAGCTGTCCACAGATTCTGGTCTCATTTGGTGAACCACTTTTAAGCATGGATGTTTGGATACCTCCCACTGTGCCGCCGACAGCTGGTATCCTCCTGGCTCCCAGTTTGGTTCATCAAATCAGACCCCTTCCTCCACACATGTTCAATTGTGGCTACGGCCCCTTCACGAGTTCCCTCCCCTTCCTCATAAGTGGCGTTCCCGCTGGCAACAAGAGATAGCATTACTTCTCTGGGGTGCCTTCCCTGTTACCAAATGTTGTCTTGGTCAGGTCAATTTCAGAAGTGTCCATCCCATGGTCAGCCTTCCCCGCAATAAATTTAAAAATTTATTAAAAAAATCTTGACTTCTCATTCTTTATTATTGACAGGTACTGAAACTTCTTCTTCAGGTACAGTAGCTCCATGATTGTTTGAGGCTATGGAGGACTCTTGAGGCGTAGTAAGGATGTCAGCATGGAGCGCCTCATCCTTCATAATGATGGCCCTTTTCCTGCCTCCTCAGCAAGTTATTTCCATCGGGTCTTGGAGCGATGTTTGAAACTGTTGCAGTAGGTGCACTGAGGTCAAGAATTTTTCTGGCTTTTAACCACATGAACTCAAGGACAGTTAAGGACCTAAAGAGGTGGCCTTGGAGTGTTGGGTTGACACAGGGATCTTGTTAATCGACTCCTTGATTTCCCAGATGCAGGTAAAGCTTTTTTTGTCCAATTATATGCATATGAAATTTGAAATAGAATCACAATGTGGAGATGACAGTGGTGATATCATCGTCCAAGGTAATATGATTGGTAGTAACCAAAGGTTGCGCTTGGGTGTATAAGTGGCTGGCAAGCTCCATGGGGCTCTCCACTTTATTTAGGTAGATACCCATGAAAGCTTGTTTTTGGTTGGCCAGGGTTTTATTGCTGCCAAATTCTTACTTCAAGGCCATAAAGACCTCTTCCCAGGTGTTGCACTCCTTTAATGAGGAGTCATGATCTCTCAGGCAGTGCTGTTGAGATAGGAGTGGATGTGATTCATTTTCTGCTGGTCAATGGCCCCATTTATGGAAACATCACATGCGTACAGAAAGGAGGCGATGCTTTCCTAGCAAAGGGGTGAACTTTTTAAACTAAAGTTAATTACAAGAGGAGTGGAGAGGGTGTTAAAGCCAGGCTTGGTGCAGGCTTAAAAATCTCATGGTCTCAGCATACTCATGGGGACCTGCTGGTCTAACAGTTGTCTTAGAACCTCGAGGTCCTAATGAGTAAAGTCCCAGTTTTGGTTGAGGGAGGAAACAATTGTCTTATTCGCGACCTGCTCTTTTTAGGGTTTAAATGTCAGCGCCTTGAAGGAGAAGCTGACTCTTGAGGGTGGTCAAATGGGTCTCAAACTCTTGAAAAGTTTGTTTGATCTGAGAGATGCGGCTATCAGTAATCCTGATGAAGGCGCTAAAGTTGTCCATTTCATCTGAAAATGTCCCAATGGAGACCCTAGGGTCGGGGGGACTCCATCCACTCAGAGTTTGCATCCCTAAGCTGCATTCCAAATCTGATTATGTAAGGTGGCCTAGGCTTTTAACACATTCTTTGCCAAGGGTTGTCAGAATTTCCAGGAGTAGGTAACGCAGGGGATGAGGGCCCTAGAGGAACATGAGAGACCTTCTGGACCTTCAGGTTCCTCACGTCCCTTGGGGCCTTTAGGCCCCCTAGGTCCTTCATTTTCAGAGGTGTAGTTGCAAGAGACCATATCCCAATAGTGTTGTTGCAGGGTCCATACCAGATCCTCAATAAGGTGGATGTGCTGGTTACAAGCATTCTCAAGGAGTTGGATGTTCTGATGCAACTGGTCCTTGGGGTAGCCAGAGATCCCACTATCCAACGCCACTATTTGGCCTTGGGCTTTGTTAATTAATCACCAGCAATCAATCTTGGCCTCACAGTTGTCATGGATAAAGGAGGAGGCCACGTTGTATAATTTTAAACATGGGAAATAATGTCTGGGTGAGCCTTAGTTGTCAGGAAACTTCATGATAGTGCAACAAGCTAACTATAGGAGGTGCTGAATAGCCAGGTGAACAAAGTTCTGAAGGTAGCATTTGGTTCTCAGGGTGAGTTCTCTTGCTGGCAGCTGGGATGATGTATAGAGGTTCCACATGGTAGAGGGCATGGAAGAGGCGCAGAAGTGGATAGAGTAAGCACCCACAGAGTAGATGGCGTTTATTAATTGTTGGACAATGTCGTTAAGGTTCTTGTACTAAAGTAGATACTGCTTTCCATTAACTGAGGGCAGGGAAAATTGGAACGTGGCCTAAAATTCTATACTTTCAGGCTGCGTGAGTGTTACTTCATACTGCAAGGTACTAACTTATCAAGCTACGCTCCTTGACCAATCAGCAGATTGATCTTTGTGACTGCTAATATTCTACATTATTTGTAGTAGGAGTCTAAACTAGGACACTCAGAGCCCCTGTACTGAGCACCACTTCTCTCAGTGTTATAGTTCTCTTGAAAGTTGCCAAAGTCTGCTAATGGGCTTGAAGCTGAAAATTAGTGAAGATATCAAAAACGATAAGATGGAGATAATATAGACTACTTTATTGTGTTAGAAAGCGTTGATATTAATAGGGCGCATGGGAACATGATACCTCAGGGACCTTTGTGCCCCATGAGATCGGAACTTTTACTGCCTTACAGATTGACTGCCAAGATGGTTCCTCATTGTACTGCGCCGTCCTTATGACTGCAGTGGTGGTGGCAGCATCTCTCATGATTCAGGAAGTGGGGACGGGATTCCTGAAGCTGTTCTATTGATTCTTGTACGCGTGATGATTCCTGTTTGAATCTAGTTTTGGAGCCTTCAGGATAGGGTTCCAATTGCAATGGTTTGAAAGTTAACCAGTTGATGTTTGATTTGGAATCAGGGATTATGGCTTAATTATCATCCAAATTCCTGAAAGTACTATTTTTTAATTTGATAGGTTTATTTTTTATAAAGCAGTTAGTAGTTTTTGTTGTTTAAATCTCACCAACTGATTTTTGGCTGATTATTTATGGGGTTTTTGGTCAAGCAATGGGCTCAATGGTTTTAGGTAAAAGGGTGATGGCTTAGTTTATTCTATAGTTTCATATGGTATTGAGTGAGTTTTTGAAGGTTTTTGATTAATTTCACAGTTCAATTGTTTTGGTTAAATGGTTGACAATTTGGTAACTTGATAGGTAAAATATTTTGGCCAAGTACTTTTGTGGTTAGATAAGTAGATAGGTTTAATGGCTCATAGCTAATTGATGGCCATCTACCAATATAAAATCTAAAACAATTGTTAGAATAATCTGTTATACAAACCCAAAAATTTTGGGTTACTTGGCTAGTTAATTATAAAGGTAAACTGAGGTTGAAGAAATGATAAACATGTCAGGAACCATAAGAAGAAGCTTCATCTAACCTAAGCCAAAGCCCAAATAAAATGCCTCCCCACCTTTTCTGTTCCTCTGTACTGATACTCCTCATTGTTCTGATGGTAAAAGTAAAGCATCCATCCCAGGTGCTTTAGCGCTCTCTCTAATACCTTGCGCAAAGATCCTGGCTGTTCTGATTATGAAATCAGAAAATCCAACCCGAAATACCTCAGCGCCTTTGCTGTCTCCTCGCGCCAAGACTCTTAACTACTGTACCAAAAAAAAGATGAGCCATCAAAAACCCATTTTCCCATTTATCAGTTCATTTATTTTATATAACTTATTTATAAATTTTTTTACTAACATTGATGTGCTCTAAATGGCACAACAAATAAAATATCTAAATTGTTACCACTTAAGCAGGAAGGGTTTGGGAAGTTGACACCTAACAACCTTTCTAAGTTTAAGTAAAATTGTGCTCTAATTCTTTTACCCATGAAGCTTTGGTCACCCAGGCGACCAAACTACGTTTTATCTGCTACTTAGATGATCTATCTCTAAATTTATGATGAATGATCCTTGCTTTAGAATCATTTATGAACCACCCAACTACCATATTAAATTTCTGCATAACCACAAAAGAAATTTCTTGCAAACTGACATGTCAAGTTAACTAAACAACCCTATACTTTGCCTTCATTAATTTTGCTCTTACCTTAAATCTGCCCACCTGAAGCCTCCTATTTTATGTTTATTCTTACTTTTCAATGCAGAAATCTTCCATCTGGTACTTAAGGTTAAATGTGAACCCCCAACCGCTTTATGATTTTAAAAAAACCAGTAATACCTACCTCTGCTCATACATCAATTAGTAAAACAACAAAGATACTTCCCTTCTCTGTTTTGACGTTTACCTCAGATCTGGTAACTTGATGCTTCTTAAAATAAGTTTAAATCCACATGTCGACGTCTTGAACCTTCATATGTTGAATGATTTTTGCTATCAAGATGAACCGTCTGACTGAAGTTTGCCTTTACCAGTTTCATGTCTGTTGCTAGCTTTGACGCTATGCGTGCCCAAGAACTGACTTCTCACATGCATCCCACCCGCCAAACTCGCCCCATTAATATAATTGAAGGAATTGCCCCTGTCAATTATGCAACTAACGCCTACATGCCAAACTTTCAAGCTCCCTCACAACAAAATTCCAAACTGGTAGTTTTGATTATCAGCTACAGAATTTTATCTCAAAATACAAGAGACTTGGGGGCTTAACCCTCATCAAAGTCTCATCAGGGACATACGCGCTTATTTCAACAAAAAATTCTAAATGGAGTAGGAATTGTATCACATCCCTCCATGACGTTTCAGATTAGTTCCTCTGGCGCAGGTCTCTGGCATAGTTTGGTCGCCACCAGTCTCTCAAGTCACTTCTCAAGCTTCTACACCTGATAGTGATGCTGCATGCAACATTTTCTCTAATCTTTAGTGGGGTTACACAAAAACTTTTGAATTGCCCACCATATTTGCCACCTTGCTTTGCTACCACACATTCCCAAGCGCCTTCATTATTGCCCTATCTTAGCCAATTGAACCCAGCAAAATCATTATAATCCCAGTCAAAGATTGAGTGCGGCTCTATTGAGATTTGCTTTATCTTGGGTGAAGCCTCAACCTTAGGGTTACAAATTAAACACTGCTATAATCAACGTTAATTTATCAAGTATTTCTACCAACATCAATTTATACTTTTTAATTAAAGGTTAATTAGGAGATGCGCCTAAAATTATTAGCAGAATTACCTAGCAATGTTTTATTGGGCCTAACGCCTGAAATCGCTAGTAATCTCTTATTATAAAGTACTAAGTATTTTTTATAAAATCGCCATGTTTTTGACTCAACAAATTCTGGATAAATTGCCCCGTTAGTGTCCCACTGGCCAATGAGATATGAGGAATTCCCAAACTGACTTAATGCCATCTTGATAATATGCTCAAGATCGAATTTAGTGTTTAACTCCTCTAGTCTCCTCTTTAAAAACCCCTATGCACCTATTATACCTTATTCTTTATTAGCTTCCTGATGACAGGAAATGGAAACCACTAAACTAGCTATTATCTTTGATCTCAGTATGACCCTGAATGAAGAATCCTGATCACCTCCAACTCTGACCTACTGTTACATCACCTTCTAATATCTGTAGCTATTTCCACCCTCATAAGTGGTAAGCGCCTATTCCTTATCGCATTATATACTCTCCCCTGGTACTTTAATTAGTACCTAACTAAAAATAGTAAAATACTTCTTACTCTGAAATATTTCTATATACAAAAGTCTTTGTTCCTGAAGTAGAGATTTACTATACCAGGCTCTATAGGAATTAATCAGCGTATAGCTCTCTGTAAGCTATTCATTGTATTTGACCTTGTCAGGGGACAGAGGCTAGGTGATTGAGTAGGATCAAAGGATTTCCAAGAGGGAACTTTAACTTGTTCAGTTTTGTGCTTGTCTCATGCACTAAACTATATGTTTAATATACTTCCTCCAAGTGGCCAGGTCTCTAGTAAATGTTTACAAAAAACATATTTATTTTTTAAGATTAACTGGTATACTCAAATTTTAGATTACCTAGTAATATTCCATAGCCCTTTGAAGATGATCAGAGCAATGCAAAGGCACTGGGCAAAAATGTTAGGAGGTATAGCCCATGGGACTTATAGTCGCGCATTTTTACTGTTTCTTCTTTGGAAAATCTATCTGCTGATAATCACTGATGAAATATGACAGTATAATAAATAGTCCTAATCAATTAAGTTTATTGTCAACCCAAAAGAAGGGGTGCATCTCTTTTTAGTGACATTATCGAATAATAATTGATCACTACCAAGTTAGAGCCATCCTTTTTATTAAGGTATGTGCTGGGTTGGCTCAAGGACTACAAGTTGGAAGAATAATTTCTTTATGTAATAGGATATTGCTTTTGCCACGCAAATTAGTTATTGGACCAGCTACATCTAATGGACTAAGACGCATAGGTTTGGCATCACTTGTGTTATGTGGTATTATAGTCCTTTACCACACTCAGGGTCATAATCATTGGTGGAAATATCTAGAATCTATTTTTTAGCACTAGTGGTGCCCAACCCAAAGGGGGAGCTGCTACGCATCTTTATTTGCAAATGGGCCTAACAAATGGACTAATATGAATTAAAAAAATTACTGATATAGCCCCTAGGGAAACTTTTCTCTCTCGTTGCAAACACTTTTGCAACAAATTTAATTCAAGTCTAGGTAAAGTTTGATAATCTCACTGAGGAGATTAGTTGGCGCCCAATGTCAGGGAGCAGTTGGGCAAGTAAAGTTAAGGCCCAGGTGTTGGCCCCACATCAACCAAATTTATATAAACGCCTCAGCGAATCTGGCGGTATAGATAAAATTAATAATAAAAGACTGGTGATTAACATTTCCCCAGAAATTCTGGCTTGGCAAGCGCGCTACAACCAATTCATCAATACACTGCACTCCCAACCACTATCATCAGTGGAACACAGGGATCATGTTTTCCTGGATATTAAGCAAACAGCACTTTGGGAAATATTTTGTGGAGATGTACACACACATTTCCCTAACGTGGTGTACTCTGCACCACACTCCATGCCACGTGGTTGGCTGGATCTTGGCTTCGAAACAAAGGAAGAGGTGGACATAGCTGCATAGGTGCAAGTAGTAGTAGACTTCCCAGATGGTCAAAGGGTAGTTGAAACAAAGCGCACCCATTGGACCAAATTGAACCAAATTTTTTGTGACTTTTGACTTTCTACCCACAACAGTCAAGCGCACCATATTTGAGCACCACCTGGTGGCTGGGCTCGCCATATATGGAGAAATACAATCCTTGAAAATGCAGCACTTTACGCTGATGCCAAAACTGTTCACAGGTAAAGCAATTGCTGTTATCACCCCATCCGCGAGGATAGCAGAGGATTTAACCCAAATCCCACGCACTGCTTTCGTCAAAATCAATGGGCAGAACACCCATCCTTTCCAGGTCACCGTAGATAGCACGCCTCCCATCTGCATGTTCTGTCGCGCTTTTGTCCACAAGGCCCACACCTGCCCTGTCAAGGAGGGTGTTACTTATCAAGAAATTCTTTCAGATGCAATGGGCGGTGCAGAAGCTCATTATGAACTGGCGCTAGACGCTGATGAAGCCTTCCCATGGGGAGAGCAAGGCTGTTACACTCTAGTAAAGCCAGTGTCCCCACAAGAGTGGAAGAAGGCCAAGCAGGCCCGCAAGGCAGCAGCCCAGGGAGGCGGCCAAGACCTTGTCCGCCATCCTGCCAGCCCAACTCCAGGAGGACATTGAGACTTTCGTGGTGGAAGCAGCTCACAAATCTCTCAACCAATCAGATTGGGACACCCAAGCCAATTGGGCCACCCAAGCTGAAATCCCGATGGATGAATCGGTTTCATCCAACCAATGTGCCAAAGCAGCAATTGGGACTGAGTCACTCACTGGCAATCCTGCCAAAATTTCACCTCCAAGCGATGGTGCACCGCAAATAAACACAACATCAAAAATTTGTCCCACAGTGGGAAAAAGCAGAAGGCAAAAGCCAACGCAAACCCCACTGCTAAAGCTAACCATTCTGACATATACTCTGTAGCATCAAATACCCACAGTGACAGGCAGCGCCATGATGAAAAAGAGAAGGCTGAAGGGCTTGGGTGCCCTTCCCCTCGCACCTAAGGTGTGATGGGGGAGCCTTTACTTTAGGGATGTTGAACATCGCTGGACTCAAGGCCTCACCGTCCTGGACTAGGAATCTGATTTTTTACAAGATAACTTACCCATGGACATCCTGGCCAATCAGGAAACCCACTGTCCGCGCGGTACTGAGGAATCATGGAAAACCATGCTCCTCCCTTCCCTTTCCTTTTGGTCTGAGCACTGTGGGGTGCTAGTTTGAGTGAACAGTAATTTAAAATTTATTTCATCAAATTTGTACCTGAACGGCCGCGTCCTTGTTGTCACCTTTTTGTGGGACAATGAAGTGCATGCTGTCAATAACATTTACGCCCCAACCTATGTGCGAGAATGTAGGAAATTTTTCTCAGAAGTCAATTCCCTTCCACTACCCACTGACAGTTTTGTCATTGGAGACATGAACTGCTGGATGAACCCATCCACAGACCGCTGGACCTCATTGACTACACCCCCACAGGGGCACATTGAACTTTGTGTTCTCAAGGCCACCCTAGGGTTGTTCAATACCTTGCTGCGCCATGCTTCACTACTCACTAACATGTCGCACCCCCATGTATACAACAGCCAGTTAAGGTCCATGACCCGCATTGACCTTGTCCTCGCGCGCTTAAATTTTGTACCCAGATTTCCCACTTCACCATGACAAAAATAAAATTTCTCCGACCATAGAATGGTATTGATTTCCTTCCACTTATCCAACCCTGCAGCCCAGGAGCCAAAATGGTGCAAACTTCGCCCTGCCAAAATTGCGTTGCCAAGATTTTCCTCATGGGTAGAATCCGTGACCTCAGCTCTAAGTTTGTTGCACCATTATTTTCAGATCCAATTTCCACCTGGTCAACCTTCAAGGTGAGCACAATCCACCAGGCTTGCCACCTCTCCTCCCACCGCTCATGGGCTGCCTAGTTGGTCATTTCGTGCACACTGGCAGAGTTGGACCATATGGAGTCCAACGTCCCCGCTGCAGGCTACAGCCTAGCTTGGGGTTGCAAGTGGGTGGAAGTGGCCTCCCACCTCAACGCACTGGTGAGACAACACAAGCATCAGGCTTGTGTTCAGTATAAAGCTAAACATAATTCAGCGGGCAACACATGTTCCGCTTACTTTTTTCAAAAATTCTTTGCACCGCGCCAAATTTTGGCCTGCAAACAGGTGCAAAGGCCAGACCATCTGTAGCGGATATGCCAGCTGAAGTGGCGATAAAAATAATTAACTATTGTTCTAAACTGTATTGATCTGATCCAATTACACTGGCCAAAATGGCAAATTTTATCAAAAGTGCACACATCCGCACCATTTTCTGATTCCTGGAGTTGATGAATTTGATTACTCAGGACAAACTCTGGTCTGCCATTTGTAATGCACCGTATAGGAAATGCCTGGGTCCAGACGGCATCCCTTATGAGTTCTATAAGAAGTTTTCAAAGATTTAGCCTCCTTGCTGCTTGCCTTTCTTAACCAATGCCTTCTGGAAACGCGTCTCCTGCCTTGTGGGCAAGAGGCCTTCACTATTACATTATACAAAAAAGGGGATAAGCTGGACCTGGCTAATTGGCGCCCCATTTCTCTCATAAACACAGACACAAAAACTTTTACTAAAATCATGGCTAACCGTCTAGGGGTTGCTGCCTCTGCTCTAATTTCCCCTGACAATTCAGTTTCATACCCAAAAGGTCAATTTGGGACAATACACACTGTAGCTAATGTCTGTCAATCCACGGCTTCTGGAGCACTTTCATTTTTAGACCAGCAGAAGGCCTATGATAGATTCAGCTGGGAATACCTCAGAGCCTGCCTCCACAAGTTCCGCCTCCCCCCTCGCTTCACCAATTGGGTGATGTTGCTAATGGAATCTGCCACAATGGCTGTGTGTGGCCCTGGCTTCCTTATGAATGTAGTCTGACCTCAAAGGGGACTGCGCCAAGGGGACCCACTTAGACCACTATTGTATAGTTTCAGCCTTGACCCACTTCTTCAAAATGTGAATGCCCGACTTACTGGGGTCCACGTGCTAGCCCAAACCCCTGCCAAGATGTTGGAGTTTGCTGATGATTGTGTGATTGGGGTGTCTAACAATCATGATGCACGCGCGCTTGAAGATACTATTCAGGTTTTCTCCGGGGTAAGTAATGCAGCACTCAACGCCTCAAAAACCAAAATTGTTCTCCTTGGTTGGTATCAAGCCTGCAGGGCCCCAGCGCCCTGTTTCCTACCCACCTCGGCAGCTAGCACCCGAGTTAGCTTGCCCTGCCCACCCCACACCGCCCCGCTTGTGCTCCCCTTTTTGTCAGCCCCACCGTTGCCCTGTCCGCTATTTGGGGGTGTAGCTGAAGGCAGGAGGGTGCGCCTCATCAGTGATGGAAAACCATATCCTAGACAATGTGACGAAATGCATAGCTTCCCTCAGAGCCCAATCAGACCTCCCTTACAGGCAAGGTAGTGCTTGCCAATTCTATGATCCTCTCTAAAGTTTGGTTTGGGGCCCACGCCATCACTTTTTCCCTGTGATTCTTCAAGTCACTATACGCCCTTCTGCAAGGGTGGCTTTGGTTGGGCCGCCCACCACCCGTGCATCTGGATGTCATGTTTGGCCCTCGCCATAGTGATTGTATGGCCTGCTCAACTTTGAGGCCCATGCTGCCAAAATCCTTGGCGCCTGGATCGCTGCTGTTACTAACCCTACAAACTCAGCTCAGCACTGGTCCCACACGGCCCGCTCCAACTTCTCCCATGCCCTGGGCCTCACCAATCCTTCCCAACCCACTCTCTGTTAAAGTTTTTGCCTCACATCCATCTGCAGCGGGCCAACATGGGACGTCGCCCCACTTCAAAAGGATCCTCCTCTCCATGCGGAGTGCTGAGTGGAGAATTTGCATCTGTGGGCACACCGCCCAGAGGGGACGTCCTTCTCCTTGGTTCACCAAGGAAGTACAGGGACTTCCTATTCTGAACGGAGTGATACCCATGCGACCCCCTACCATGTCCAGGGTGGACTACATGGACATGATGGACATCCCCTACCCCCTTGATACCCAGAAAGCCATTTGGAAGTATGCCACCACCCTCTTCTGCAGCCACATATTCGTTCCCATGTGTGGCGCTTCTTGAGATGTGTATACCATACTTCTGAATGCTCTAACGCTTTGCACTCATCCTGTGTTGTGTGTGGCTAGTATGGAATGCTGGTTCACCGCCTCGAAAAGTGCCCTCCATCTAAAGCGATATGGCATGAGGTGCAGCGTCTGCTTCGCCAGGATCAGGAACAGCCCTTCAGCCTGTCTAAGGACATGTTAACTTTATCCATAGCCTCCCCTCTTCCGCCCTCCCTCTGTTCCTTAAAAGTCACAATTGCTATGTGGACTATCCACACGATTGTCTTAGATGCCATCTCAGGCTCCAACCCCACCCTCCAAGAAGCTGTACGCCGGTTCAGGTCGCACTTAGTGGACCACTTTCAAGCGTGGATGTTTGGGTACTTCCCACCACATAGCCGCCAGTTGGTCTCATCCTGGTTCCCAGTTTGGTTCATCATTTCAGACCCCTTCCTAAATACGTGCTTGATAGGGGCGCAAGCCACTGCACACCTGACCCCCCCTTCTTTTGGCGTTCCCACTGGCAACAGGAGATAGCTTTTGCTTCTCTGAGGTGCCCTACTCTCACTGAAGTTTTAGTTTTTTAGTGTATTATCGGAAGTGTCCATCCCCTGGTCAGCCTTTCCCAAATAAAATTTAATATAGCCCCTAGGTTATCAGCCTAGATAGCAATATCAGAAAGCGAGGAAGCTTTGGGGTAACTTTTGTTTTGTGCCCGCTTTAGCTGGAGGACAAAATAGGGTTAGGGGCATCAGTGGCATGGGGCATGAGGAGGTATAGCTGCAGATTTTCTTCATTTATGAGGCCAGCGGTATCCATCGCCTCAACATATTGAGCAAGTTGATGCTCAGCGAAAGTGATGAGAGCCAGCACCCAAGTGAAAGACTTGATGCGCTGGTGGGTTTGGGGATAGTTGGGGTCAAAAAGAGAGGTTTTTGCAGCGTCAATGCAAGTGCGGCTTGCACCAAAAGCGAGCTCCTCAATCTCATATTTTGAATCTTCCTCAAAATCATTGGGGAAACTGGAGATAGGAATACCCTCAACCAGGGGTTCCATCGCCCTATGGAGTTGCTGGCGTATTAGGGTGTTGGCAGGAGCAGCAGCGGCTTCAACTGCCATTTTATTTATATTTTTATAAACTGGAAAACTGTTTCTAGAGCGAAAACGATGGGGCCATGAATTGGGAGGATCACCAAAGAATTCCTCCAAAGCAAAATCAGGCTTAATATTATAAGCCCAATCTGAATCATCAATTCATTTGAGCACTTTGAGTGGATTTACATTGGCTAGTGCCAACCCGGCCACCAGAGTTGGCAGGTTGGCAGCACCTGATTGGCTGTAAGCTGCTGACCATGGCAGCTCAGCTGAAACTGTTTCAGCCACCTGCTCAGGGCGCCATAAATCAAGCAAATTTTTTTAAAAATTTTAATTGGCTGCGGCTTTGGAAGCCACATCAGAATTTGCTGAGGTTGGGGGCAGGAGGATCACGCCCCATTTGAAAAATTGGGGTGAAGCAGCCACTGGGGCAGCACTGGAGGGGGGAGCAGTGGAAGTGGCAATATCTAGAATTTATTTGATAAGACAAAGTTAAATCTATTTGCTCCTCTGATAATCACTCAAAATAATCCAACATGGTAATTGTGGATGCATTATGAGTTTAATCAATCATGCAAAATTATAATAGTTCTGTAAATCCTTTGTTTGACTGAACCTCTTCATTGGGCACTAGTTGTACATAAGTGATTCTCTATACTTCCTTAACCATACTTTTGGCATGAAATTTTCAAAGACAACGTGAAGCTCCTTATGGCTTGGAAAACCAACCCAGGGCTGCGTAAAGCATGATATGTGACTTTTTTTCTATAGAGAGTAGACTTCTCACAACAGTCTGCTGCAAGCTCCAAAGAAAGTCTTTTATTAAAAAACCATTGTTTCCTTTTTAGCAGCTCAAAACTTAAAGATGCTCGCAAAGGGATAATGTGCTTTTCAGAAATGTTGGAAGGAGGGACTGACTATGATGAAAAGCTAATTTATAGAAAAAGGTAATAACGCCATTGGTCTAGGTTATAGTAAAATTAACGAAGTTAGTTAGTGGAGCAATTATTTATTAAGAATAAAGCAAAAAATAACTGATTATACATCTTTTTAGAAATTCAGTATAACTAATAACACCTCCATAAAATTGAGAAACTGGTACAAGTAAGGAAATAATTGCTATTGGGCAACCCTATAGCTAGAGATGAACTGTAAGTAGCTTAACCTCATCAGCATAGCACTGTATGCTCCTTTGCTAGCGGTAATTTTTAGGCCAGCCGTTCCATACTGCTGACTTTGCCACTTTGCAAGATATTTTCAAAATTTCAAATGACTCAAGATTATGTTGACTATAGTTTTGCTATTGACTACCATACAAACATAAATTTTATTTAAAAGTATATCAATATAAGAGCAATCAGGGAGTAATCTTGGTTTTTTAATATATTTAGAAATGGTGAAAGTAGCAACCTGATTATCATAGTCATAATATTATTTCTGACATACTAAAAGCAGGATTTGTATTTCTTAAATCAAATTAAACCTTGAATCCTTTAAAAACATCAGTTTCATTTGATTCCCAAAAATGGTTTCATTTTGCAAGCTATGTAGCATACAGTTTTGAAAAATCTTGTGCCACTCTTTTTAAGCTCAGAATGCTGGCTCTCAGTTATAGCTAGTACTTGTCTGGAGGGTGTTTCATTAGGGTGTATGGTTGCACTTAATAGCATGTTAGTGTTGTTTTTGAAATGTGACAGATGAGTGTTTAAAGATAGAGAATCCCTCCTCTATCCTTTGTTGACTTTAACTTGGTCTGCATTGTCATCAAGAAAAGTAATATAATTTATGTTGGGTTTTTTCTTTTCAGCAACTCCTGTGATTATGGTTTTTTAATTAGTATTCCAGTATGTCAATTCAGTGATTATTAGTAATGGTTTTCACCAAAGAAACCTCAAATATTAAAAATTTGTTTGCCCGGAGCAGTAGGAACAGAAGTTGTGAGTTGCCTTTGAGATGGCTTGACTGATTGGAATTGCTGAAGAGAGTCAATGGAGTAGCACTTTCTTTTGTTCAGGGTTCAGTATATATGTATCATCCTGGGTCATGATTCGCATTTATTGTAATTACGCAAAAAGGCAGAATTAAATATAATTTTGCTAAGGTAAAATTTATGGTAATCTTTATTTTTAAAGCTTTCAATCTTTTTAGGGGTAGGTGTCTTGTGGCAGATAGGGCGCTTGAGTACTTTTTGTTAAGATTATTTGCTTCTCATCCAGTATATGGTTAAGCTGCAGCCACTTTTTTAAATTGGCTTCTTAGGTTGCCCTTCCATTATATAAGGGCTTCCAGATGGTAGCCTCTGGTGTTGAGACAGAGTCAAATCTTGTGATAATTCAAAATCTCCTTCATCAGTACTTGCCCGTTTAAGGGCAAAGTTTCATTAGGCAACAACCCAATCAATATTGTAAGCTCAATCCTTAGAGGAGGACAGTCAAACAGCTTATCAGTATGATCCTAAGGTAATTTGGGCCATCCTTTAGTAGAAACGCCAAACCTTGTCAAGGTCCAATATCTCCAGCTATTAGTATATAACTTCTATCTGTTTTTATTTTTTTCAATATAAATAAATTGGAATGAGCTTCATGAGCCTTAGCGTTAGGTTTCCTGAGAGTGATTTTTCATTGCTTTGACTACTCAATTATAGCGTTGTGAAGGCTCAGGAATCGGAGATTTATCATGACAAAAATTTTGGATTACATCTCAGATTTCAGGTCTAACAAACAATTGGGTTTACTTAGTAGAAGTTCACAATGGGGTATCAACAATGAAGTATTGTAGATAGTAGTTTTGAGACAAATATAATAACAAAAATTGAGGACTGAAGGTAGGGTAGATATTAAATACTTTATTAAGAATCAAGGTCAGGCTTTATACTTACAATAAAAAATATAAAAGAGAAGAATTATAGGGGTATCAAAAGGAAACCAGATAAAAATTGTTTAATAGGAATAAAGGGGAAAACCAGGGAGGGAATATCCCCTGATGGATTGGAGATATTAGCGGTTTCATAACATTCCCCCATTCAATTTTATGATGATATGAATTGAGGAAAATTTCATTGATGGTGGATTGATAGGGGACTCCATTGAGAGTTTCCAAGTTGTAGTTTCTATAGGGTAGGACATTATAGACTCCTAATGGTCCATGAAGTGAATTTGAATTGATTCAGGACTTTGAGCTATATAATTCAATTTAAATATAAATTTTTGTCTCCCACAATGATTTTTGGAGTATCTTAAACTCCTCGTCAAATTAAAAATTTCATTTGATTGGCATGATCCTGTGAAATTACTTATGTGATAGTTCAAATCAGGTCAGTGGAGATTGTCATGACTTGATGACATTATTGAGTGTACCAACTACAAGGATAAATCTAGTCGTCAGGAGGCCAAAAAGGTTAAGTTGCAGGCCTTCCTGACCTCAAACATACCCTGGACCAGCGCTGGGTTCAGGGCAGATATGCCCAGGCTGTTCTAGGGGACTTGCGTGATGCTCAGCCCCATGTTATGGCAAGGGCATTAGAACGCACTAGCTATATTCTTAAGGGCGACAGTTCAGTTTGGTTGCTCAACAAGTGGGGTTTAGAAACCTCTTCAATTTTTTTATTTAAAATTGGGTCAGCCATTCCTACAATCAATAACTTGAGTTTGGTAATTATTGAGATAGTACCCTGTACAATGGAAGTGTGCACCTATTTGTGCACTTGGGTTTAGCACCACTTCCACTAATTTTGATTTCCCCCAATTGGTTATTTATGTTTTCTCTAGACCAACCTTCATTGTTGGTCAACTTCTTATTAACAGATACCCCATCAACTTATGTTTTTTTGAATATGGTTCCTTAGGTGAACCTATGCAAGGATCTCCTCAAGGAGATCTCTAACAGTGTTGTTCATAATATTTTAAAACTAATTGAGGTGGATCAACCTTGGGACAAATATACCACACCGAGAATTTTTCTAGCCAGTATAGGTTTCAAACTCAAAACCTGCATTAGGGTGGAAGCAGTTTTACCTGAAAGGTTATACATCCTTTTGTTCATATTTTAATTAAATTGTTTCCATATCTGGTGCACCTCTGGGACACCCCAATCCCCTTCAGACCAAAGTACCCAAGCCTTCCTGCACCAATCTTCACTTGGTTGTGGACTCCCCTTTGGGGTCCAACCAAGTTTTGTTACTAATATTTTATCTCCTACTATATACCGCAAAGTACATCCTTGCAATGTATTCCTTTGCACTGGCATCCTCCATGGTGCCCTGTTTACCCTCTTACTAATGACTAGTTCACTGGCGGTGTGGCTGTGCACCTCGCACCACCTTGCTAGGAATGGGAGAGTTGCAGACACTCTCCTTACAGGAATCCACTTTGAAAAAGTGTTTAATATCTTAATTAGTCTGATATTTAAATCTCAATAAAAGTTTGTAAGGAATGTGTTGGGTGGTAGAGTGCTTTTTAGTTTTTCAGACCCATATGATAGTAGTCAATCATTCTGAGCATTTCTCAATAAAGTTCATGTAACTTTTCTACAAAACATGTACAATGGTTTGATTATGCCATTTAGTTAAGCATTACACTGAGGATTATATGAGATGGTCATTTAGTTCATTGTTTTGATTTGAGAATTGGTTTTGGCAACCAGCATGTTATTAAAAAGTGATCTTTTGTTAAGAAGGATAGTAGGAGGTCAGTAGGTGAGAATAACTTCTTTATAACAAAATGACTTGTGGTAAGAGCGTTAGTTTAGTAACTGCCTTGGATAGGGGCCTTCTGGTAAACTGTTTGGTGGCAACAGGAGGTATTTGCAGCTTTGACTGATCAAAGGGAAGAGCCCTAAAATGTCATTTCCACATATTTAAAAGAGTTTCGAAGTAATTACCAGGATGAGAGGTTTCTGCGAGTGATGATGATCACAAAAGATTGATAGGCGTGGCAGGTGGCGACGTAGTTATAAACATTGCACTAGCATTCAGACACCAGTATAGATAATATTTATTCCTATGTTTTTTATAAAAGTGTACAGCATCATTGTGATCTTCTTTATGGCATTTATTCCATAATTTCTTGGAACTTTTTGGGGGATGTTATTAATGGCAATTATTTATAAATTTATTTTCAATATTATAAAAATGGATCAATTGATTTCAATTGTCACTCATTGGACAATTTTTGTGGACTTTGATGGTCTGGAGGAATTGTTGGATCTGTAGCAACTCAAGTTCAAGGTAAATTGACTTCATATAGTAATCTGGTACTGGGTTAGTAGCAGAAGGTATACAAGAAAGTCCCTTGGCCACAGCGTTCAGTTTTCTAGGGAGGATATAGACCCAAGCTGATTTTAACTAATCTTGTATTGCCATATGTAAACTTTCAAGGCTGCGGCTACTCATCTACCTCCAGTAATTAGCACTAAATGTAAATTTTTGAGCTATGCTGTTTGATTTAGCTCTCAAGTATACTGTTAGGTTCTGATATTCTTTGTAATAGATTGTTGATACTAGTTAAATGGTTTGGAAATAGTATGAAGACTATCACCCTAGGTTGAGATTCTCACAACCAAATTAAGTATCTCCAATGATAGTTTGGTGCTAACGCTCTTCTTTATGATATTTGAAAGTATTTCTGGAATGCAGGGTTCTTCTCTCTCTGCCTCTTTTTTTTTTAGTACTAGATGGTCTCTCTCTGCCTCTTTCTTCAGGTAAACTTAACCTAATATTAGGTTTAAAGATTCTCTGTTTCTATCTTGACGCAGGAGCCTGCAGAGACCTTGATAGTAATATATAGACAAAGATTATCTTATCCTTCAACTCTGATCCCAAGAGTAAAATATACATTGTATATGCCAGTTTAAATTATTAAACTTTTAAGATTTTAAAGATATGCTTTATTTAATAAAAAACAAATGAATATATTGGGGAGTCTTAGCGCCCAACTCTTATGTTTGCACCATATTTGCAGTTGACAGCTGTTGCCAATGGATTAATCCTCTGAAGTCTCACCCATTGATGATCCCCCTCATCCGTTTAGTTGAAATAAAATGCCAACTATAAATGAGACCTCTTCTGGGTTGAATAAAAGAACGTGTCCTAACTCCTTTGCTCAACCTCAGCGTATTACCCTTATTAGGCCAGTGTCCTGCTTAGGTGATAAACCTTTTACAAATTAACAGCTGGTCGCATTAATAAAAAGAGTAATTTACAATTTGCTATATATTTTGCATTGTCAACACCTAGCAAATAAGAAATCCCTAGTCAATTGATGACAAACTCTGCTCGCCTCCTACATAATAATTAAAACTATCAACAATTACATTGATAACATTACATTTAAATTGTTGGGGAATCACCCCACCATAATATTAGTAGTCCAGTTGAATCAAAACCCAGTGAATTAGTAATTCCGTTATTAATAACTACCATTAATAGCTATCATCTCTTATGATAACTCACATCCACTGGTGCAAATCAATCAGCGATTAATCAGATGGTATTATAATCAAATAAGCTAGATTATGTGGGCATATTAAAATCACAACACATACCTCCACTTGACCATATTATCCACCAATGATAGATTAATGGATGTCAGACATTTACCTCTCAGCTGCAGAGGAAGATTGTCTTGGGTCAATATGTGCTGAAATGAGGAAATGTCGGACATTTACAAGTTTCCAATGACCCAACTTGAAATTTTTCTTATAACAAATCTGAAAATATAGGGATATTGGCCAAAAGACCCTGGACAATTCTTGGTGTTACCCCAGTTTATGGGGTAACACCAGTTTGAAATCAGCACAGCACTTTCTGCAAAATCAAAAAATTGGATTTCACCAATTGCTCAATGGACTTCAGGAAAACCAGCGGAAGGTACTCCCCCAACCATCACCAAGTCCTTCACCACACTTGCGTGGGGTCCATACCCTTTTTATAGGCGTGGCGGCGGGCCCCTTATGTGAGATTAATTTCTCTAGTAGTAATTATTTGCGGTATGTCAAAACCTTGCTGCATTGGTATATCCTACCTCAAAACCCCAATTTCTGATTTCACAAACAGTAACTCACCTCTCCCACAATCTGATAGGAGAGTTTCAATATTTCCTAATTCAGAACTCGTTGCAGCTATTCTGAAACTATTCCCAATTTCCTTCCAACCTTCAAAATCAGTATAAATATCAATTATCAAAAATTGGAAAGGATCATTTTTTTCTTTACTCCCGCTCTCCTAATAAAAACAATAAAACTTAAGATTTTATTAGTAACTTTTATCATGTTTTATTAAATTTTATTAAATTTTTTTGTGGGATCCAGCAGCATAAGCACCAGCGAGCACCCTAAGCTGGATTCCTACAATGGATTCAGATACCGCTTCATTGCTGGCCTAATTATGCCAGCATAGTTTATAAATGATTCTCCATACTCCATCTGCTTTTCCTTTCTCAATGCTTATCTTTGTGGTTCTTCTTATAGCACGTTTCCTTTTTATCTCCTTCTCACTGTCACCTCCTTAGAGAGTGGATTTATGGCCCCATGCTCTACCAGGAGTAACTCAGTTGTTTTTAATGATAATATGTCTGGAAAGCCTGTATTAACCCAGGTTAGGCTTCTATGACTCCACATCGTCTAAAGGATATTCTCAGTCAGCTTCCCAATTACTTAGTTCCTGTACTCCACCAGAGTGGTCTCTCCATTCTCAATCAGAATGGTTTTTTTAAACCAGTTGTAATTCATCCACATTTCTTATCACTTGACAACTGTAGGTAGGAACATGACAGATACTTTTTATTGCAACAATTTAAAAATCAATATTTTGATATATACTTTTAACATTTTTTATCTTTTTAGGTATTTTTTCTTTAGTTTTATATCTTATAATATTTTATATAGTTTTTAAAAAAATTTCTCATATTACAATGGGACTTTGCTATTATAATTAGGTTCAGAGGTCCATCTTTTGTTTTCAACTATAATAGTTCTGAGGTCCTTTCTTTTAAACATAACCAGCAACTATGTTCAATAAGTCTCTTTTGAGGCTTAAACAACAATTATGGCTCAGAGGTTCGCTCCTGGGACTTATTAAGCAATTAGGGTTCAGCAGTCTTCTTGAGACTTAAACAATACAATCATACTTAACCTATTGTTAGAAGGCTCAGTCATCTCACGGGAACATTGTAATTTTACTCTAGATCCAATACTTTAAGTATTTGGTATAACCTGCTTTAATATATGAGCATTTGGGATGTTTCTCATTAATTAAGCATCTGTTGCTGTGACTTAGTGAATTTTAAATTTTTCATATATATTCAGCCTTCTTTTTCCACCTTTTCACTGATTTTGACAGTCCTTATCTTAATTCACCTTTTTAATAGCTGGCATTTGATTTCTTTGATATCATAATATTGATTCTATCATCAATGGCCAGTTCCATTTTTGTATTAATCATTTTTCTTCATAATTTGATTTTTGAATTATTTGCCATCCCTAAGATTCATATCAATTCCGCTGACAGATCTGGAAATGAACTCTTAGTCATAAAGAATGGTATGGCAACGTTAGCTTTATCCAACTTTGACTTGAGGTAATTATTTCCAACATCAGAATTTCTTGCTTTTGAGTTTTTAAATTGCACCTCATAAATAGATAGGTAAGTCTCAAAGTTACTTTATGGATTCTCAGAAAAACTGCAAAAGACAACTATTATAAGATTATAACATGACCTACTTTTTATTATTAAAAGAATTGAATATTTATAGGTTTAAAAAAAGCTCAGGATTTATTTGATCTTTTCAATCGCTGATTAATTGAAGCTTCTATCACCTGATCAGGATAAGCCTGATCATTCTTATTAACCTTAATACAATTAGATATATTGAGTTCTCCTTCCAATATTACCAGTAGAACATTTTGGGTAAAAGTTTCAGGATTAGAAGAGTTTGTCATAGTCCTGACACTTGCCTTTTTCATTAATGACTAGCATAAGGTCCAGAGAATTCCTCCACAATTTCTGGATTAATCTCCTTCATTTTTGACTATGCTCTCATGATGGCATTTATTTTTGACATTGTATCTTGATACATCAAATCCTCTCTTAGGTCGTCCACAATTAAATCCAAAGTATCAACTCCATCTTTGCAGATATCTGGTGGAACAGGTTTCTTTGTAGTTATGGATTAGTATGCAACTAGACTGCTAAATCTTTTCCCTAATCTTTAGCAGTTTCTCATCCTACTAAGGCAAAGCAAGATTCACCTTTCTTCTTGACTTCTTCTCCAAACTCTATGAGGCAAAATGTCCAGTCACACCATCTTTCATGTAAAGTGGGTTTCTGATTTATCTGTCCGATTTGATGCTTTTTTTCTACCATTAAAACATGATTCTTCTGTCTGTTATATTTCTCCATAACGTCATCTCCAATTTCCGCCTATCCTGATCCTCAATGGCCAAAATTTCTTCATTAAATTAATCAGGCACGTCAAACAAAGCTTAGTATCTCATATATTCCACTTGTTATGTGGCACTTTGATTTTTCATCGCAAAAATCATAATTTGGTGAATATCTCTATAGGGCCAAAGCACTAATTGAATTTCCATGAGCGCAACAAAATCTGATAATACGTTTGCAACAGCCAGGCTTTGATATTCCTTATAAAATTGGTCAGCTAAAGCTGCTAATGTTTCATCCTAAACTGGATTTCCATAAACTAGATGTTATTGTTGGCCATCTATGAAGGAATATCAAACCAAGTTATTATTGCCTATTTGGTGTCACTGTATATTTAATTATCCCCATTGAGATGGGGCAACACCAGATTTTGACAGTTGGTGTATGTGGAAATCCAACAAGGTTTTAGCTCACTGGTGCTGATACAGCTGGATTCCACAAGATACTTAAAACAAAAAGAATCACTTTTTTAGAATAAAAGTAAAGGTTGGGGTTTTTAAGTTTTATATTTTGGAGAGCAGGAAAGAAGTAAAAAGTGAGTGCTTTTAATTTAACTCTCAGTATTTAAATTAATTAGATTATTGAGGGTCAAAGGGATTCAATGTAGCGTTTGAAATAGCTTAGTAACATCTAAATTAGGAAATATGGTAATTTATCCTATTAGAGATCTGTAAATTTGGGTTACTTTGGTGAAATGACGAATGGGAAGTTATTTTTAGGACGAATGTACCCATGTGGTAATGATTTGATATATTTCAACCAATCACCATTTGATAAAACAATTGCACCTTGGGGGACCTCAGCCATGCCTATAAAAAGGGGTGGTCCTCGCTTAGGTGTTGTAATGAAACTAGATGTGGCTGAGGGAGAACCATTTTATGGATGCCCCAGAATATGCCACGTGGTCAGAGGAATCTGATTACTTGATTTCTAGTTAATAAAATATTTGGTATTTGGAAAAGTGTTGCCCTGATTTGGGGGGTTCACCAAGGATCAGCCAGGGTCCTTTAGCTGATATTGTCGTTATTTTTGTTTGATTCTATATTACTTTAAGATTAGACATGTAATTGGCTGATCATATGTATTGAATCGTGACAATTATTACCTAAAACATTTTTTTGCCAAAGTCAAGATGGCAATTGTCTGACAGTGTCCAAGAAGTCCTTCACGGTTACTGCTTTCTGTCAGTTGCCATATCCAAACATTGTCATTTTCATTTAAGCCTAAAACGCTAGAGCATCATACCAATGTGATATAGGTAATTTTAGCGTATTCCAAAAACTTTCTGTTGCTATTTTAGCAGAAGATTCCTTCCCAGCCACCTGACTAACAATAGTTGTCTTTTTGGGAGTCATTTCCAAAGCTACAGTGAAATATCCAGGCATACTTCTTGGGGTCTGTAAATTCCCAATTGGATTTTTGTGCATCTCATTATAATCTTTGTTCACCTCCACTTGGGCGCAATCAGATTTGTGGTTTTTAAATACTTCTATGTGCTTTAGCATCTGCTTCATATTTTCCTGAAACCAGTGGAAGCTTTCTTTATCCACTTCTCATTCAATTTTTTAGAATAATATCTTCTTGATTAATTTGGTCTCTTTTCATTAAAAGAGGTGACTTTCACATAAAGATCATTATTGACTTTTCAAATTGTTGACTTTCCTCCTCAGCTTTCAACACATGTTCATCTAAGTAGAAAGTTTGGTTTGTGACGCCAGATTTGGCGCATCCTTGTTAATAGGTTCTAATTCCATCCACAACTCCCTAATTTTCTTCTTGTACAACATTGTCCTTTTATATTCTATTTATTTTTGGCTTTAAAGCTCAACTACTTTTTAGTGAACACTATATGCAAACTTTCATAGCTACAGCTACTCAAGTACCTCTTTTAGTGAGCACCAAAATTAAACTTCTTTAGCTATATTCCTCACTTTAGCTCAAAAATCTGCTGCACAGGTTCTGATGTGCATTGCAATAGATTGTTGATAATAGTTGAATGGGATGGAATTAGTATAAAGACTATCGCCCTAATTGATATTATCACAAGCAAATTAAATATTGTATCCAACGTTAAATTGGTGCAAACGCTCTTCCTTATAATAGTGATGTTTTTTATGATAACGCATGGGAACTTCTCCATCTGACTCTTCCTTATGGTAAAATTTAACCTACTAGGTTCAGAGGTTCTCTTTTTCTATCTTGACGCAAGAGCCCCTGAGATCTTGATAGTAATAAGTAGACAAAGAATATCATATCCATCACCTCTAATCCAAAGAGTAAAATATACACAAAATGCTCAAATTCTAGATTATTATAGTTTTTTTTCAGGTTTTTTATGGACCTACTTTAATTGATAAAAGATAAGAGGATCTATAAGAGAATCTGGCTCTCAACCCTTCTGTTGGCGCCCCATTTGGAAATAACAGCTGTCGCCTATGGATTATCCCTCTGGAGTCACACCCAACAATTAACTTCTTCATCCATCTAGTTGGATTCCGCCAATGACTATAAAAGCGACCTCTTCTAAGCTAAATAAAGAAAAATTTTCAGCGCTTTTGCTCAACCACAGCATATTTCTTTTATAGGCTAGTGACCTGCTTACATAATGTGAACTTAACCCATTAACAACAGGTTGTGTTACCTAAAAGGCTAATTTGAAAGTTGCTGCCCACAGCATTGTCAACGCCCAGCAACTAATAAATCTCTTAGTCAATCAGCAACAAACTCTGATAGACTGATACAATTAATTAATTTAACAAATTTAAATTTATACCGCACTACTTGCTAAATGTTATATCATCCTTACATAGCATTAGTATTCCAGAGGAATCAAGTCACAGCAGATTAGTAAATATCCTTTTAGGAATAACTACTAACAATAATTATTATCCCTTTTCTACTCACATCAACTAAAGTGAATCTCCTTTTGAATAAGCAGATGGTATATATGTACAATTAAGCTAAAGTATGTAGGCGTATTAAAATCCCAATTTCATATGATTTGGCATCCATTATCAATGGAATTGTTGAAGAAAAAACATACAGAAGAACTATCCATATAAATAGTGACATTTCAATCCAGTGGATAGTGTTGGAATTTTTTGGGGGAGTAGATGGCGGCAAGTATCTCCTTTTCATAAGCAGAATAGTTGTTTTCAGAGAAATGAATTTATGATGATGCGTTTGATTATTAGGTACTTTTCTGTGTCAAAAATGGGTTAATCAGCGCCAAAGGCAATATCATTAGCATCATCAAAGACTTAAAATTAGTATATGAAAATCAGGAAGATAAGAATGTGATCCTAGGGTTGTCAATTTCTTCAGTTTTTAAAAAGTGTTATTCAAGGTTTGGTTGAATTCCCAAGAAATTCCTTTTTTCTGCAGATGGTACAGTGGTACTGAAACTTATCATAATTTGGGATTAATAAGTTGTAGTAGTTGACAGTCCTAGGTAAGCGTAGTAACTCACTGGAGTTTTGAGTGGGGCTAGGAGACAATGACAATAATTTTCTTGGGGTCTTCTTTTCTCACATCAATGGGTATGTTGTGGCCTAATAGTTTCAGCTCTTTGGAGCATGGGGCTAGTTTAGATCCATTATTGATTAGTTTGGCCTTCTTAATTTGGTCAAACACCATATCCAGGTCCTGGAGGTGTTGATGGAATTTTAGAAAGCTGTCAGTAATATCATCAAGCTAAAGAATGATGCATTAATTAAGCAGATCTTGGGATAGGTTATCCATGATTTTCTAAAATGTCTGTGGTGCTCCAGTAATTCCAACCAGCATTTGTGTACTTTAACGACCATATTTAGTAACAAATGCAGTTTTATTGATTAATTTTTTGCTCAAGCCTACTTTGTATTATCCAGAAATGAGATTACTGCTAATGAACATTTGGGCTCCCTCTCATAACACTGATGATGTCAAAAATTAGGGGCAATGGGTATGCGTTATTCTTAGTAACTTTAATTGGGTATGTAATTAATGCACATTTGGAGCTTCCCACTCTTTGGTACTACGACTACTGAAACCACATGGAGATTGAAAGGGGCGAATAAGTCCATTGGTAAATCCCTTTTTTGTGGTTTCAACATAGTTCTCATATGCTCAAGTTAGTCAATAGGGTCATCAGATTTTTGGCTTGTTTCCAACACTCATGTGATGCTGTCCCAGGTTAGATAAAAGAACATTGTTTTTATATTGTTTTATATATATTTATATTACTTAAATACTTATAATAGTTCTTTTTCATGTACATAAAGATGTTTTAAATTTGAATTTGTTTGAAACCTTTGGTGCACAATTGGGATGTGATTTTAGCAAGTGATTAATCTTGGGACACAGAGGTGTGGTTTTAGGAATGGGCAGTGTTTTGAATTCATGTTTGGTTTGGATGCACCACTGCTTGTATTATCAGTTTGTGAGTATACCAAAATTTTTCAAGTGCGTTACGTGACAATAAAATAGGGAAGTACTCATTATCAATTACAACTGCATTATTTGTTTTTACTTTGCGGCAATCTCAACAGTAAAGTTGAACATGGCTGCATAATAATTGTTGGGAACAGCCGGCCATCAAGAAAACAAGGTTGCTCTTGAGTATATATTTGTTGCCATTGTCAAAGGATTGAATCACCTAGTGATAATATTGACATAAGACCCAAAATCAAGCGATTAGAAAGTGTATCTAAAGAGTGATTCTTGGGTTCATGGTGGTCCGTTGTTGGTAGAGGAGGTTTGGGCTTTTGGATGTGTTTGGAGTCAATCAAAGCTAATGAAGATGTAAATCTTGGGGAAAGTTGAGGCTTAATTTGCGCAGCTTACTGAGAAATTAAGTAATAGTGGGGTTATCCAACTTTGATGGAAAAAATTCCCTTGGGTTGATAGAAGACAACTTGTTGAGTTGTTAAAGTCTGCTGAAGAAGATTTAGGGATATTGTTGAAAAAAAGACATTGGAACTGGATTATTAATTTGGGATTGTGAAATAGTAATATATAAATCTTGTTTCTGGATAGTGTGGGTTTGGTACCAAGGATTATCATTCATTTTCTTTAATGTTTGGTAATAAAATCAGGTTGGGGCAAACTTTTAATTAAATAATTGGACATTTTTGTCAGCCTTCCATGGGTATTCCATTGGGGTTCAGGAATTTTTTGGGGTTTCTTTATCCAATAGATTATCAATTTTAATCTTCTTTAGGACTTCAGGTGTTGAGGTGGAGTTCATGGAGACTATAATTTCTTTTTTTCTCAGCAACGTGTTCTTCTATAAGCAATGCTAATAGATTAATTTTTGTCCACTGGGCATCATTAATAAATTATTCAATGCATTGGTTTCAAGTTTGGATATACTCAACATTGGGTCAAATTAGCTTTATGTATGAGGTTGTACGACCTGTTGAACAAGAAGAGGGAAATTATTTGGGTTGATGGAGATTGAGCAGCCCAAGGCTGCTGATCTTCCTGGAAAGGGCAACAGCCATCTGGATGAATAATTTGATATTGTGAGCAGGGAGCTCAACTCTGAAAGAAATGATGCCCCAGCTGGTTACAATTAACGCATTGTAAATTGTTGTAATGGCGATGTCCTTGGACTAACATAATTAACTGATGAACTTGCTAAGTTTTAACATAATTTGATGGTTCATCTCTTAAGGTGGCTTTAAGGCAGGTAGATTTTGAGATATCCTTCGTGTTGGAGGCTTCAAAGTCCACAGAGTCAGGGCTCAATGGAGTGGAAGTCCTGGGATGCTGTGGTATTGGTTCACCATTCATGAATAAATTTGGAAAACAGCAATTGCATGATACACACAACTTGATTGGGACAGGTATAAAGTATCAGGTAGAAATTTTTAAAAGCGTTGAGGAACCAATCAATGAGCTTCTGATTAAATTCCTCCCAATGGTGATAAATTTTTGGTTCCAGAGTCTCATAAGATACACAAAAAAGGCAAGAAATTTGTTAATACTGGAAAAGTTCCTGAGGCAAAGATGTCAGAATTTCTTATGGAGTTGGGAGGAGGAGATTATCTATTCTCTTTGGAAAGCTTTCAATTCTTTCCAAGATAAAATGCAGGGTTGCGCTGTGCCAATTTCAGGAAGGTCCAGTGAGAAGGCTGGTTACTTCTCATAATTAATGCTGAGAGCAGATACCATAATCATATATAAGGATCTAATTTATAAACCATTCCTTGATGGGGCCATGGTCAAATTTTTATTATTCTGTTTTGCGATTTTTTAGAAATAGATGTCTGTAAATTGATCAGTCAGAAAAGTGTTAACTAGTGCTAAGGTATCATCCCTTGAAAGACCACCACTTTGTCAGGAAGTCTCATTGAATTCCAGATACATCAACTAAGGTTGGGGACACCTAGAATTTTAATAATCAAGCATTTGGGTTGTAGTTGGTAGAAATTCACAATGTGGCATCTGGCCAAAAAGACTATAGATAGCAGATTAGGACTAATCACAAAAACAAAAATTAGGTACTGAAGGTAGGTAAATATAAACTTTATTGAGAATCAAAGTCAGGCTTTTGTACCTAATCAATAGATAAATATCAAAAGAGAAATGATTTTTGGTTTTATCAAATGGAGATTTGGATAAAAATGAATAAATGAATTAAGGGTAAAACCATGGAGGGAATATTCTTTAATGGATTGGAGATCTTAATGGTTTTATAATAATAGCCAATACATTGTTTTTTCTATGGCGGGCAATGAGAACAGCGCAAGTTAGATTAATTTATGGTAGCATTTAAAGATTTTTTAATGTTATGCAGAAATTGCCTTTGCCTTAACAGGACCAGGTTCTCATGGTATTACTGGTTGACAAACTCAGTGATGTTTTCAATTTGAGACTAGATATTCATGAATTCAGCCTTGCAGTTAGACATTGTAACGCACAGGTTCTTGCCAACACGTGACAAATGAGTTGGGCAGCACCAGCCATGTCACTGACCATCTGACTGATAGTCCCGCGGAGAACCACCCTCTGACCCATGCGCCATTCCCCAAATTCCCTACGCATTCATGGACTAGAGTCCCAGAAATGCTGCAAGTATGGCAGTAAGGCCTGTCCTCAAGATAGTGCCTCAAACAAATCCAAAGCCTGGCCTAGCTCACTTGCAGAGCTCATGGTTTGGGTTATTCTTAATCAAATCTCTTTATATAAAATAAACTTATTTACAAAGCAATAGAACAAAAATTTTAATTGTATTTTTCCAATTGAGAAAATGAAACTTTTTTTGCAGTTGCCATTTTCTCGTTTTAAAGCATTTTTCATGCGTTTAATATATTAACCCTTAAATTAAGCTCTCAAGCAACGTCCACACTTTTACATGTGCAAGTCTCAAGTCCCACATAATGAAAACTCGGAGGATTCAAGACACTGGGTTTTGATATGCCAGATCAATCCTTATTCTCAAATCCCCAAATTCTTATTTACAAATTCCATTATGAGTGGTTCTCGTGATTGGTCTGATTGACTAAAATATGACCTCCTAATTCGCGCACAAATTTGAACTGATATTTATGAGGTCAATGTGCAGATCTAGCTGGCCCCAATCCATCACATCACCCCCTTGTGAATCCAAAAACTCCCGGATCTTCTTGGGGCAGTGTGCACACTCCTCAGGTGTTTGCTGGGTTGCTTCCTCTACCAGTTATACCTTCCATCCTAACAGAAATTGCTGGCAGCCCCTGATCTGACGCTCTTTCAGGATCTGCTCAACCTCATATTCCTTGTTATTCTCCTCTCATGGGTTCAGTGGCCCAGGCCGCTCTGTTCCTTGCCCTCAGAATCCTCAAAGCTGGGACCCATGGATAACTGGATGAGCTTTCAACCATTCCAGGAGGTCCAATTCAAATTCACCTTGTTAACAGCCCATATCACCCTATATGGGCCTAAGAACTTTGGGCTGAGTTTTTCTGGCTCTTCACCAGTACCACATAATTCTTTGCCACCACCAATACCCAGTTCCCTGAAGCAAACGATAGGTCTTGCACTATTCATTGATCCGTATATTGTTTTTGCCATGCTGTGGCATGCTCCAGGTTGGTTTGCAATTTCCTTCCGATCTCATCCATTCTTCAGGATAATTCGTCCTCCCCTGGCATACTCCTCCGTTTGATACCCCATCCAACGCTGGATTGGATCCATGATTAGCAAAGAATGGTGACATTCCAGTTGATGATTATGGTGGTTATTGTAAGCAAACTAAGCGAGTCTAATACATGTGACGAATTGTCCTGCCTGTCTGAGACATAGCATTGGAGGTATTGCTCCAGTATTTGATTAATCCTCTCTGTTTGCCCATCAGACTGGGGATGGTATGCCGAGGCCCTACATGGGAGAATTTTTAAATTACTGAGCAGGCTAGACCAGAAGTTTGATACAAATTTAGGGCCACAATCTGAAATGATCTCTGCTGGTAGGCCATGAAGGGAAAATATCTCATTTATAAAAACCCTTGCAGTGTCCTTGGCTGAGAATTTTGAGGTACAAAGGAAAAACTTGGCATATTTTGTTAACCAATTGATGACAACTATTTTATTGCATCCTTCCCCTGGATCTTAGGTAACCCTGTAATGAAATCCATGCTAATCAACCCCCACGGCCAATTTGGAATCTGGAATGGGACTAACTTACCCACAGGCTGCTTTTGTGAGGGCTTTGAGTGCGTGCAAACCAAGCACTCCGCCACATATTTTTTATATCTTTATAGTCTGACCCAGGAATACTTCTGTTGCACCAAGTTGATCATCTTTGCAACACCTGGATGTCCCACCAGCGGGTGGTCATGTGATTCCTGCAGCACTTCCCACTTCAGTGATGGGTTTGGAGCCCATATCCACGAGTCATGACATATTATTACACTTTCTCTTCCATATGTACAATGCAGGCTTTGCTGCTGGCCCTCTTCTGTTTCCACCAATAACCATCACCCAAATGAAGACTTCCTTTGCTTTCTTTGGATCTACCTCTCCAGTTCATCCTCCTCACTCACCATCATGGCAAATTGTACTTCCCTGAGCATGGTTGCTGTGTTGTACTTCTCCAACTCAGCCTTCTCATACGCTAGTCCTGCATCCCAGCTCAACCAATCTGCTATGGTTAACGGCTCCCAGACAGTATTCCACTCAAAAATCATAATGAGTCAGCTCCAAATGCCAATGGGCTTGGCGCTGAATCATTTTCCTGGAATCTTGGTAATATTTCAGTTCCCAATGGTCTGTGTATACTACAAAGGAGTGAGGGGCGTACAACAAGTGGTGCTGCCACTCCTGCAGCGCTGCAACCACCATCAGTAGCTCCTTTTCTTATATTGGGTAATTTGTTTCCGCAGGGATCATTTTCCAACTGAAATAACACACAGGGTGCTTCAACCTGTCTTCCCCCTTCTGTAGGAATACCGCTCCCAATGCAAAATTCGAGGCATCTGTTTCCACCATGTAAGGTTTTCCTGGATCTGGATGGGCAAGGACCGGCGCCAAAAAGAGTTTTTTTTTAGAAAGTTGAATGCCTGCTCCTCTTCTTCCCCCATACAAACAGTACCTTCTTTGTCAGTCATATAAGCGGCAAGGCTAGCTCCAATAGATTTTTGATGAACCACCTGAGGAAATTTACTGTTCCCAGAAAAGTTCTCACCACTGTCTGATTGGTTGGAGCCTTCCATGCGCACACCTCATGGATCTTATTTGGGCATACCCCCAGGACTTTTCCAAATATCATATTTCTTAGGAACCTGACCAACTCCCAGTTAAACTCACATTTCAAAGGCTTCATCCATAATCCTGCCTCAGCCAATGCCTTCAGGACCTCCCGTACATCCTGTACATGAGCCTTCTTGGAACGTGAGAACACCAGGATGTTGTTAATATAAGAGATACAACACTGGCTGATCAACTGATAGAGTACTCAGTTGATCATTTGGTGAAATACTGATGGGGAATTGTGCAGCCCAAATGGCATGACTTGGTATAGGAACATCCTAAGGTGGCACTTGAACGCCGTATATCTTTTGTGCTCTGGTCTCACAGGTACTGGTTAAATGCATCTGGAAAATCAAGCTTCATGAAAATGTTGCATCCTGTGACCATCAGCAAGATATCCTCCATTAGTGGCATTGGGTAAGGGTCCAGTTCACGACCTCATTTAACCTCCGGTAATCCATGCATGGCCATAACTCTCCACTTGCCTTGAACACTAGCAACACCGGAGATACCACAGACTATTTTGTAGGCTCAATCAAACCATCACTCAACATCAAACTCACATGGTACTCCAGTGTGGCCTTGGAATGTTCATTCAACAGATAGACTGGACAACCACGATGAAGTTCAGACCCTTCCTTAAACTGGAAAGAGAATGCAAATGGCCCAGTGGGGAAAATGGCGATCCTTCTTTGGACCAAATTTCCACACAAAATCTTGGTATTCTGCAGGTAAGCCTCTTCCTGCATAGCCACAAGGGTTCAAGGCTCATCTAACTTCTGGTTTCCCACTAACAGTCTCCACTTCATTGCTAGACCACTCCTTGGGTACAAGGTAATGGTACTGGCAGGTACATCGTTCCCAGGTCTGAACTGATGCCACTAGCGCATCCTAACCACTACTGGGTGGGTCAGGTTCTCAATTGCACAAAACTGCATACAAAACCTGAATGGGGCCTGCTGTACCTTCACCAAAGGGCATACGCGCCACAAAGATGCCCTTTGTGATGCATTGTCAAAAACCACCACCAGTCCTTCTTGCACCTGCAGCTTAAAACGCTCTTCCAATGCCAGCTCAATGTAATTCTCTTCCGCCCCAATATCTATCAGGGCCATTGCAATTTCCATTCCCCCATCCATATGCATCTCTATGAGGATAAACAGTTGAGAATAAAGTGAAGAAGGCGATTTTTTTGGATGAGTCTTTCACTTGCGAATTGGCTGATGGAAACTTCAACATATTCCTTTGGCGCCCTCCCCTTGAACATTTCCCACGTTTCTTGGGGCTGGGTGCCACCCCCTTGACTGAAACAGCCACTTACTGGGGACTTTCCCTTCCCAGATAACCTTGATTCCTCCCACTGGTCCCGTGCCAGTGCTAATTGTTTATTGACTTGAACCACTAAAGCCACTTCCTCCCCCAGCGTCGCTTGGACCTTTGCTGCTGCCAAAGCCACTAGAAAGTCTGGATGAAACCCCTGAAGGAACATTTGTGAGGACTGGTAATCCATAAACTGAGCTTCTTTTGTCAATGGACAGAAGACCCGTGTATACTCTTCTACAGAGCTATGTCCCTGGCTGATTTATAATAATGCTGACCAGGCCTCATCTTTTACTTCGTCTGGACATTCCTCCCAGTCAATAATCTCCACACACTCCTCCATAGAATTTGGCAAACTATCCTGTTCCTCAATGAGTTCCTGGAACCATCCCGCCAATTCTGGAGGTAATGCATCCACCACCTGAGCTAGTTGGAGCGCGAGAGGGGATCCCCCCATCGCCTATGCCAACCGTGCCTGGAAACAGATCCAAGACATTAACTAGTGAAGTTTATTTAATGCCTCCATGGATAATGCCACACGTCTGGTAGGTGGTTTTGGCTTCACCTGGACCACTATGGTTTGCAGAGTTGTTGCCCCATAATTGTCCTACTTTATATAGCAAAAATGCCAACGAAAATCCTACCATAACCATGGTCAAGATATGTCAGTTCCATTCCTCTCCGCTGATACCCACTGCTTCTTCACAGGGCCCCCACAAGACAGAAAGGAAGGTATTGGAGTTTCGTTTTATATAACGCACAGGTTCTTGCCAATACGTGACAAATGAGTTGGGCAGCACCAGCCATGTCACTGGCCACATGAATGATAGTCCCATGGAGAACCACCCTCTCACCTGCGCGCCATTCCTTGAATTCACTATGCATTTGTAGACTAGAGTCCCGGCAAAGCTGCTAGTGAGCAGTAAGGCCTGTCCCCAAGATAGTGCTGCAAACGAGGCCAAAACCTGGCCTAGCTCACTTGCAGAGCTCATGGTTTGGGTTATTATTGATCAAATCTCTTTTATATAAAATAAACTTATTTATAAAGCAAGCAAACTTAAATTTTAACTGTATTTTTCCAATTGAGAATTTGAAACTGTTTTTGCAGTTTCCATTTTTTTTTTAAAGAACTTTTCATGAGTTTTATATACTAACCCCTAAATTAAGCTCTCGAGCAATGTCACACTTTTACATATGCAAGTCTCAAGTCCCACATAACAAAAACTTGGAGGATTCAAGACACCAGGAGTTCAATATGCCAGATCAATCCTCATTCTGAAATCCCCAAATTCTTACCTATGACTTCCATAAGGAGTGGTTCTTATTGTTGGTCTGAATTCAAAAATCTGACCTCTGAATTTGTGCGCAAATTTGAACCAATATTTATGAAGTCAATGTGCAGATCCAGCTGGACCTTATCTGTCACAGACATCTTCTCAAGCTGCCAAATCTTAAGATGGTTTTCTTGACATCTCAAAAGCTCCATTTGTCCTCAAAAAGTCACGGCACAATCAGGATAAAGCTTTTATTGTCCAAACAAATTATCATTATGGTTGCTTTAAAAAATTGTCAGCTCCATGCATGGCCATAATAAACATTTCAGGATTGACTTTATATTCAAATGTTGATTGGACTCTATTAGTTTAACTGGATTAAAAACTGAAAAGTTTGAAAAGACATTCCAGGGGTGGTTGTTCCAAAAGCAGTTTATGACCTGAAATGGGGTCCTTGATTTCTATTTTCTTAAAAGTGGCTCTTTTATTGGGCTGGGGTCCCTGAGGAAAAAGAAGAATTCATAAGTTTGGTTGACAATGACCGGTGTGGACCATTTTCTGTGAGAAATACAGATCCCACATCTGGTGATAATTCCTTAAATAATTCAGGTCTATCCTGTGCTAAAACTTGAGGATCACATCAACTGCATCCTCATTTATTTTAGTAGCAATACTTCATCCTCATGTCAATTTTTCCTCTCATCTGATTCTGATTGCTGATTAAACTGTTTTAAAGAGCAATATCAACCCTCAATTCACATATTAAAGATTTAAATTCAACATTTTATGTTTTTGGTCTTTTTAGCATCCCATAATTATCAGGTTATAAAAATCATTGTTGCCTGAAGTACATCAACCATATCATTGTAATGGTAAATCATATGTTCTTTAATGACAGTATCTTAAGCAGCCTGAAGTGAAATCAGTAAATCATCTGATGATACTGAAGCTGCTGTCATGCATGTTGCTAAAATAGCAGATTTCGATCCATCTGCTAAAAACACCCGCCAAAGTTTATCTGATTTTGCTCAACCTTAGAAATCCACATTCAAGCTGAAAATCACTTAGCAGAATTCGTTGAAGCTGTCTACCAAGCTGATATTGATGATGAGGATGAGAACTCATATTACAACGTCATCCACCCACACTATGCTGATGCCTCAACGCCCTGGCTCTCTGCTTTGGTCTGCTTCTACAATCATCATGTAATTGGCATGTTTAGTATGTCTGCAGAAGAGCCGCCTGGCCCATTCACCCTCTGCCATGGTGGGTTAGCGTTTTACACTCCCTGCCTGGTCGGAGTTTTTTGTTTTGGTTTTTATTGTTCCATTTGTTAATTCATTTCTTTTGCCCTTTTGATTATCAGTATTGTCCAACTCCTGGTTGGCATACCTCGAATAAATTTAAAAATTTATGCCAATATCTTGATGCATTGAAAATTCCAACGCTTATGATATTTGAGATCCTCCTATAGGATTTTAGTCAGTGAAGTGGTACTTCCAATGATCTGTATGCAGTTTACATCATATGATGAAATTACTGGTTGAGTTCTTTTGCAAGTTTGGCTTGTTGTTTTATCAGCTAATGCAGCATTAATGGCGTTTTGGATTACAAATTGAACAAATAAACCTTGGACACATTCAGAAATAGCACCTTTATCGTTCATTGCTTGCTGGATGATCACAATTACATTTTGATTCAGCTGGTTAATAAGCTATTCTAGTCGCTGGGAAATTTTATGACTGAGTTTGTGATTGGAGTCTATGCTTGTTGTACATCTTGTAAAACATTCCTGTTGGCTGTTCAGAGAGTAAAAAGCATATACGTCTGCTGATCTTGAAGAAAATTTAAATAAAGCATTGTTAGATGACGGTCTTCTAGAAATTAAGTACAGATGTAATAGAGAGTCAATATACCTTGTACAAGACGTTCAATGTCACTGACATAGGATAGTATCTGGCCGTAATTATGCCGCAATATTGTTCATAATACTGTAGTAATTGCTATGGTAATGTCATTGGTAAAATAAAGAAGGCATAAGGTTAATTGTTTTATGGCTAAAGTGTTGGTATTCATGCAATAAAATTTGGACAAATTTGTCAAATTTTTTCAGTGGTGAATAAGTAAAAAATAAATCTTTCAATTTGAGCCTTATAGTCCACCCTATTTTTGCTGGGCTAGCTGGGAAGGATTAAGTGTATTGACACAGAACACAATTAGTTGCTTGATATCGTCACCCTCTTCCTTTGGGTTGATATAGGTTGTTAGAGTAGAATTTTAAAAACTAATATTTGAATGTAACCACTGTAGTGTAAGGCCCTTAGCTCCAGCTATTAAGATGGGCAGGATGCACCCACTAAGTCAAAAAAGGGGCCAGCCCCTCACTCAGATCTCTGATCTAGGCACACCCTGGATGAGAGATGGGTTTCAGCCGCCCCTCCCTGTTTGCCAAATATCTTTTCCCCGTACACCCCTCAGCACAAACCCAGTCAGGTGCCAAAATCTGCAAATTTAAATCTAAAAAAATCAAACACCTCATGTGGATTTTATTATCACAAGCAGATCTCCACCATAGCTCCCAGCTCCTGTCCCCAGCAGAAAACTCAATCAGAAGCCAAATTGAGTGAAAAAACTTACCTAGCAAGCCAAAATCAGGAAACAATTCGAAAAGAGAAGGCTGAAAATAGGTACTGAACCTGACGGTACATTCCAAAATCAGGAAAGAGAATTTGAACACATGGAATTCTGGAAAATAGCCCAAAAAAGGGTTGGAACCATCGGCCAGTAATATCAAGGGTAAATTTAAAATCAAAAACTTCAATTGATAATTAGAAAAAGAAATCATTCCCTCCTATTTCAGTTCAGCTTAGCAGCCTTCTCCTCCCCCACCAAGCTTTTAACCAACACCCTAACTATGTTGTGGTGTTGGGTTATTAGTTTAATATTTCCCTATCAAAAATATAACTTCAAAAGATCTTTTATTTTACTTTTTTTGTCCAAATATTTATTTAGATCCACAATTTAAGTTCCCTTAAAGTATACACCATCCAAGGGTCACAATTAACGGCCTCATTTATAGAGGAACCCTTAGGTTCTAGTACAGACCTAACTGTTGAAAGATGCGACACCCAATGACAAGAACTGCTCCCCAATCTCCCTCATCTAATTCTGATGGTGCGCAGCTGAGTAGTCTGTGCCTACTGTTGTGGCTGCTAAAGTAGAAGCATTCAGAATAAAGTTTTCTCTTGGCACATTGCATCTTAACAGTAGTGAGCACCACAATGTAGCGCATGGCAAAGAAAATCTATTGCACAAGCCAAGTCCTTTTTTAGGATCTCAGATGTTCTTTGTTCTTTAGGCCTTCATCACCTGACAAGGTCCAACTCTGCTAGATATTATATAAAAGCGCTACTTGATAATCAATCCCTTTTGGCTCCTAGTATATTAAATCTTTACTCCATGTGTGACTTCAATTATAAAAACATATGGAAAAAGGTGATACTTTAGCGGTAGAATGATATAATATTTAAAACTTCTTTTTTAGTCTCAGAACAATGATTCAGGATTTTGGGAGTATAATTGACAGTAAGAACTATGCATATAATAGGTATGTTGGAAATTCACCTTATATGACCGATTCTAATGAAGATGGGGACTGAAATCTCAGTCTAGTAAGATTATTAAAAAATCGTCAGAGAAATCTGATTCTAATCTAGATTGACAATAGACCCTTCATTGTGATTGGTCTCATCTAACTGAAGGTAATAAGCATTAATAATGGGCTAAGCATTCTGAAGGAGCTAAGCCCTTGACAAAGAGGTCAATCCCATCTATAAGTCCTTTAACAGATCTGGAAATAATAAATATATGAATAATAATCAGCAATATAGATCTCTAAATAAGATCTTACCACGTTTGAAGCATGAAGATCCTACAAAGACCTATTAAAACCACTCCTATAAATATCCTTAAATTCTAACTATTAGAACCAACTTATTTGCCTTCCAAAGCTATACCTTGGTTATTTCAATAAAAATCATCATTCCTTTTGAAATTATTATTGCAACAAAACTGGTAATCTTGTTGCCTTATTTTATTTTTTTTGCTAAAGTCGCAAAACTAATAATTGCTTAGCCTTTGTAGCACCTTCATATTTTAATTTCTTGCAAAATTCCAATACTGGTGCTCCCTACCAGGTCTGCTTCTGAGGCTTCCTGGTGGAAACATATTTTCACGTCAATGAATACTTCTAGAGAAGATATTCCCTCATCAGAGGAATTGATAAGTATCACACTATGGTACATACCATCAGGCAGGAGATGCCTTCTGCCAATATCAGTGATCATTTTTAAGCTTCTTTGGATTTGGCCATTGAGGAACCTGGACATACCAGTTATCAATTCCAACATGCAGATTTGGATGAAACAGTTAAAAGCTTAATAAGGGTGCTAATCCAGGTGCATATCCTAACCAAGAACGAGAATCTAAGGTCATATCTAACATGATGGAATTATATAACAGAGGTGTCTTAAACATAAAGAAGTCAGTTTGGCCATAACGGAGCAGTATATCAGGCAGTACGTGCATCCCGCCATTCATCACTTACTTCAGATTTTTGATTACATCATCTTGAGATTCAACGCCAGTTGACTATAGCTCAAAAATTTCATTCTCAGTTATCCTTTTTCTATGAGACCGCTTCTAACTTATGTTGTGATAATTGTGAAGCCATAGTTGACAATAGGAGAATTATCAATGAACTGCACAATTCAACTTGTTAAAATCAACAATGGAGTTGTGAGCAACAACTTCATGGGGCGATGGAGCCCCTTGTTGAGGGTATTCCTATCCCCAATTTTCCCCATGATTTTGAGGAAGATTTAAAATATGAAATTGAGGATCTCACTTCTGGTGTGAGCCACGCTTCATTGATGCGGCAAAAACTTCTTTTTTTAATCCTGATTATCCTGAAAAAACTAGTGCATCTAGTCTTTCACTTGAGTGCCAGCTCTCATCACATTCGCTGAGCATCAACTTGCTCAATACATTGAGGTGATGGACACCGATGGCCTCATAAACAAAAAAACCCACAAGTATAACCCCTTACGCCCCATGTTGCTGATGCTCCCACCCCAATGCTGTCTGACATGGTCCGCCAGCTAAAGCGGCGCCAGACAAAAGTTTCCCCAAAGCTTCCTCGCCTTCTTATATGGCTTCCTAGGCTGTTAGCTGAGGTGCCATATTATGATTTTTTATATCTAATAATCCCTTTGTTTGGCCCATTTGCAAATAAAGATGCTTGGTGGCTCCCACTTTTGGGATGGGCGCCACTAGTGCTAAAAAACAATTTAGTTGTGAGTTATTTATGCTAAGAAGTATCTTAACAGGTTACTGAAGGTGCTAAACCTATCTAACAACAAATAACTACCCTTGAAGATGAGTTTACTACTTGACTGGAACAATTACAGAACCAATATGAGGATCGCTTTGCTTAGCTAGATGGGCTAGTTCAACAACTTGTCTGAGTCATGGTTAGTAATTGAGAAAGTATCCCCAATCCTATAGTTCCTCCTGGATCTTTGGGACCTCCCAGTCTCCCTCTGAAATACTGGGACCTACTGGTAGACGTGGTCCCCCTGGGCCTGTAAGTCTTAAAGGTTCTCAAGGCCCCCAGGACCCCCGGCCCTATGATTTTGTTTCCTGGCTCTGAAGCTCATAATCAGTTGGTAACAAGAGTTTAAGCTTTAGAAAAACAAATATAAGCCATAGCTCAGGGATGTTTTTTATCTTTGGAAGGCCATCCAACTAACCTGGATTATTCAATAAAAAATTTATTGGACGGTATTGCCAATGCTCATCATCTATGTGACACTAATAAATCCACTCAAAAAACTCAGTTTGCATTGCTAACAGCCTCCATTGATCGCTTAACTTCTAAATATGAAGCACTTGAGGATAAGCAAGATGAACTGTGCTCAGAGATTTCTAATTTAAGTTAATCTTCTTCAAATAACCACATTACTTAATGGGTAAAAAGTTACATGATGATCTTAACAATTTATGTCACCATGTTGACCAAATTCCTACTCAAGCTCATATCCCCCAAGTCTGAACCCTCCAACTCTGATCTGATCCTGGTATTAGGTGTTCACATATTAAGCAATGAACCCATCTCTTTCAAAACTACCTTTAAAGATAAGTATGAGCCAGGTGAAGGTAGCATTCACTCAATTCTGTTTGTTTATGAGCGAGCTATGGATGGAGCATCTACTCAGCAAAATGTTTGTTGTATTAATTATTGTTTAATTCAATTCTCTCAAGAAATCATGGTCCCTCATCTTAAGGTTTGCCATACTTGGGTTCAAGTGAAATGCCCTTATTAACTAATTTGGAAGTGAAAAGTTCTGTCTAATCAAAAGCAAGCCTTCATGAGCATCCAAGTTAAGCGAGGAGAGTTAATTCAGGAATTTGCTAAGCAATTTTAACATGACACCCAGACTCTCACTACTCGAGATCATATTAATTTAGATGATGCTATTTCTGCTGTGATGAGTGTTTTGCTTCTCGTACTCAATTGTTATCTCATTTAAAGTCTCTTAAAGGTAATTTCAGCTCTACTCTTGACATAAAAGAGGCGTTGATGGAGATACCTAATTGTGTGTTGCACCCATCTCCAGCTAACAACCCTTGCACCTATGCTCATGTGGTGCCTCCTAGACCCAAAAAAACCTAAGAAGGATCCTTGCAACTACTGCAGACTAGTTAGCATATGGAACAACAATGTTGGAAGAAACAAACTGACAAGTCAAAAAAGAGGAGTCAGCATAGGGCAAGAGGCTCCATGTGCTGACCTACTTCTTGCGCCTCAATCTCAAATTTCTAATACTTATAAGGATCGTTATGTGCTATCTTCTCCAAGTGAACTTGATATCCCTAATGATTTAGTCAAAAAAGATACTATTTTCTTCTTACATTTCTATTTCTTCTTCTACTTCAATTTGACCAAATAATAATTCTGTATTTTCATTCTCACATTTTGGAACTGATGTGACTCAGGTGGAAGCCATTTTACACAAAGTAAAAGTTTTAGCCATTATTGACATGGGTTCTCCCATAATTGTGATCTCATCCCAGCCTATGAAAAAATCATTATTTCGCCAGATTTGAACCACTCTCAAGCATATGGAACTGCTGGTCCTTTGTATACTAAATCCATAGGAGCTTATTCTTTCCATTCTATGTGCTTTGGGAAGTTAGTTACTTCAGCTCCTTCAGTAGTGTTGGACAATAATTGTTATGACTTGCGTTTAGGAACAAAATTTACTTATAAATTTTAATAAGATAATTAGTTATAAGGACAATAATCTTTCTTTAACTGGATACAAGTACCTTTAATTCTAAAGGATATCCCAAATGATAAGGGCAAACTAAAATGACGAGTTTGTCAATTGGAATATTCCAACTCAATCTTTTGTCTTGAATATTGTTATTTGGACCTAAAACTATTCTTCATCCTCTATCAGTTTGTGCATCAGCAGGAATGCCTTTATACTCTATCAAATCAATTACTATCCCTACTAAAGCTCAAGTTATAATTGATGCTGAAGTGCAATTATTACCGGCTGATCATGTATAGATATCTCAGGTAACCTTAACCCCTCTCATCTGGAAACCTTAACTTATCCCAATATTATTGATCCCAAAGATAATGGAACTATTCTAGTTTATAAGCTAATCTCATCTCTCAACCTATGAAATTGAATCATAACAACCCTATCACTTATGCGCGGCCTAATCCTGTAAATGAAATCTTATCTATTAGAGGATGTGGGGAGTTAAGTTATCTTGGATTGGATGGCCCACCTATCATTGCTAGAGTTGAAGTTGAATATGGAGATTCACTTACTACTGAACAATAACAAGCAGCAGAGGCTCTAATCGAAGAATATATGGATATATTCACTAATGGTTCTGGAGATTTTTTATTAAATGAAAAATGTGCAGCATCAAGTAAAAACATGTTATTCCCCCTATTTTCAGCTCTGCCTTAACAAAAATATAAAGTTGAGGAGGCTCAATTTTCTGCGGGAATTAAAACAACTCCTTGAAGCTGGACTATTAACTCCTTCACAAAGTCCACGGGCTTCCCCTCTACTTCTTATCCGTAAAAAGGATGGAGGTCATAAAGTTGTTACGGATTAATGTTGTCTTAAGGCTGTTACTCAAAAAGATTTTGTATCCGTGACCTCATATTGATGATTCTTTAAGACTACTGTCTGGGTCACAGTTTTTTTGAGCCATGAACCTTGCTAGTGGTTACTATAAAATTGAACTGGATGCTGAAGACCATCAAATATGCACATAATTTTTAGTTAAGGGTTATTTGAACCTACTTGTATGCCTCAGGGGCTTTTTTATGCCCCTGATACTTTTCAAAGGGCCATGGATGGCTTATTTAGTGATTTGAAGCTTTCTTGCGTTCTTGTTTATCTAGACAATGTTACTGTTTTTTCTTGTACTTCAAAAAAATTTAGCCCACTTGAAAGAAGTTGTGGCAGAATGCGCCAAGCTTCTCTTAAGCTAAAGCCATCTTAGTGTGCTTTTTTCAAAGATGAGATGGAATTCTTAGGCTGTAAGGCTAATCACAAAGGATATTACCCTTGTCTATCAAAGATTCAAGCTACAACATAATGCCTGTTCCTAAGAGCTTACTTGATATTCAAGTGTTTTTAGGATTATTGTTATTACTGACAATCTATTCCTATTTTGCTGAAATTGCTGACCCTTTAGTTTATTTACTGCATAAGTAAGTTCCTTTCTTATGTATTACAACAGCAAGCATTTGATCTTTTACATCAAGCTTTAATCAGTGCACCACTTTTAGCTCATCCTGATTTTTCAAAAACTTTTCTCGTATTTACCAGTGCCAATGATGTAGCTACTGGGGCTATTCTGGCTCAGCACTACTCCAACATGATAGATCATCTTATCACTTATTATAGTAAAACTCTTTCCAAAGCATAACGCAACTATACTGTTACTGAGAGAGAATGCCTCACGATCCTATCACCCAACAAGCATTTTTGTCCCTCTCTTTATGGCAAACATTTTACTATCATCATGGATCAAGCATCCTTAAAATGGTTGCAACAAATGAAAGATTTTGATGGGCGCTTAGTTAGATGGGCTCTAAAGCTTCAGAATTATCATTTTTAAAACAACATCGTGCTAAAAATACACCAAAATGCCATTGGACTTTCTTAGTTACCTATACTAACCCTATTCAATGCTGAGAGGATTACATCTTTGACTTGATTGGCAAACCTGAACTATGGCATTGTGAATCTAGGGACGTTATAGAAAAGTTATAATCTTTAACTAAGGATACTCAAATTAAAGAGGGAGCTCTTTATAAGAAGTTGGGATCTAAGTGACTATCTTTTATTTGGCCTTCTGAAAAGACCAAAACCATTATGGAGGCTCATCAATCCATGGGGCATGGAACTGTTGCTAAGACCTTAAAGTGGTTGAAAGATCGATCTTATTAGGATAATATGCTGGAAACTGTGCACTATGTGTTGAAAACGGTCTTATTTGCCAAAAACAACGTAGATTGAATCCGATCTATCAACATAAAATTGTGGGATCCTCAGAACCTTATTCCATAACGAGTATCAATGTAGTGGGTCCTCTTCCCACCGTTACTTATGGACATCATTCTATCATACTAGCTTTTGTTAACTTTTGGAAGTTATTATTGATTCTGTTGTACTGGTTATAAAAGTAGAATTCACTGATCAATGGATGAGCAATATGATGATCGCTGATCCATAATTAATAATAATACTAGAGCACTTTAAATTAGGAGCTATTGCCCTGAAAATACAAATTTATTTTATATATTAACTTCATGGCTACTTGCATTTTATCATTCCCTAATTCCTTTCTTCTTCCAAGAGACCCCCTTCCTCATTCTCATGCTCAACTCTTAATTATTGATATTCCTAATCAGTTCTGGCCCTTCCACTTAGTAATTATCTATTTGCTACAATTTTGGTGTTTTGTTCTATCATTGAGGCTTTAGCGGAATTCCCTCAATTTGCTTAACTATGAATAATTAAATCAATTTACATCATGTCAACATGGTCTTCCACACAATCTCAAGGCTTACTTCGACTATTAAATTAAAATCCGCCAGATATATGGCTTGTCATCCAGTCATATCAATTTCTCAACACTAATAACAATTTTAACAAATGGTTTAAGGATGTTTCTGTTTATACTGTCACTTCTAACTCTACAGTGTCTTTCCCCTTCAACAAAGCTTTCTCCCCTCATGGTAGCCCAAAAGTACTATCATCTGACAATGGAACCAATTTCGTTTCACAAGTTATATCTCAGCTCACTAAATTATGGGTATATATCAATCATTTACGTCTACTTACAATATTACCACTAACGGTGCTGTTGAATGAGCTAATGGAATCCTTAGGACATTCTTTTAAAAATGGCCACATATGATCAAAGTAGATGGAATCTATACTACCCAGTGCAATGTTAGCCTATAGTGTTAGCTATCCTTGTATAATAGGAATGTCTCCCTTCAAGGCTCTTTATGTTCAGGATCCTATTTTAACCTCAAGTTTGCAACCTATACTTGATACTGCTACTTCTCAAACTAATGAATTAGCTATGAGATGGTTAGCTGACTAAATTATCAGAATGCAAGCCTAATATTTGAGCTCTCTTTCTACAAAAACTTTAAAAGAAGGAACGAGGACAAGTGCTAACAGGCCTACCTTGCCTGAGTATCAAGTAGGAGACCTTGTACTCTTTTATCATCATAGGCATGGAGGATGAATCCACAAACTTGATACCGTATGGTCTAGTCCCTATCATATTTTTATTATTGGGGTATTGAATACTCCAATTTAGCTGTTGACTCTGGGACTGTTATTAATAGAGTTCATATTAAATCTCTTCATAAGTATGTGTTCCCAAGGCAAGATCTTGAGGGGCATTGTTGGAAATTTACCTGAGATGACCAATTCTAATCTAGAACGGTGATCAACATCTCAGTCTAATATAATTATTAAAAATCGTTAGAGATATTAATTCAAATCTAGATCAACAATTGACCCTTCAGTGTGATTGGTCTCATCTAACTGAAGGTACTAAGCATTATTAAGGGGCTAAGCATTCTGAGGGAGCTAAGCCCTTGACAAAGAGGTCAATCCTTTCTAATAAGTCCTTTATCAGATCTGGCAATAATAAATATATGAATAATAATCAGCAATATAGGTCTCTAAAAAGATCTTATCACGTTTGAATCATGAAGATCCTACAAAGACCTATTAAAACCATTTCTATAAATATCTCTAAATTTTAACTATTAGAACCACTTATTTTGCCTCCCAAAGCTATACCTTGGTTATTTTAATGAAAATAATTATTCCTTTTGAATTTATTTTTGCAACAAAACTAATAATTTAGTTACCTTAAAAGCTGATCTTTCTTTTACTTTGATACCTAAATTGAATTCAAATTTGGATTTAAAAAAAACAAAAAATGATTGCTTGAACAAGCCAAAACTTACCAATGTCAATGCAATCAATGCCTGCTGCCCCAGCTTGGGTTAGTGGTGCAGCACCATCTGTCATCTTTTTCTGCCGCCAAAGTGCACTCAGGCTGGCTCTACTAGCCTTCAAATGCTACCAGACGTTATGTCCCCCTTGGGACTTGGCCCACCACCTTGCAAGCTATAAAGCGGTGCTCTGAAGCCCTTTGTTGCTCCCATGGTGCACTTTTTTATCTCAGCCTCTGGGTTGAAGACGGGATTTTTCCCATATGCAAGCGCAACTATCATAGAGATGGCCATGGTGGATTTTAAATCCACCAGTTATTTTGACTTCCACCCCTTTAAGGGGTATTTTGATCTTAGCTTTTCTCAGAAGCTGATGCGGTGGCAGAATCTAAGCTGCCAATAATTTATAAAAAAATCTCAATTCCTACTGTTCGCACATAGCTCTCAGATGAGGCCACTTTGATGGTCCAGTTTGCTGGGTTGCCTTTGTTTCTCTCCCCCAAACGCCTTCGCCACAAAATGATGGAGGGTTTGTCTGTTTATTGTGCAGACCCCATCTTGCAGTTTGTGGTTCCTGACAGGGTGGGTCAGTTGGCAGGGCCTCACGCCTTTTCAAATGATCCACCCTTTCCATTGTGACAACCACATCGCAATTCTCCCCACACTGTGATCAGATCTGCACCTGATCACCCTTTTTGGGTTCATGCCAAAAACGGCTGTTCCATATGTCCCTTATGCTTCAAATTGGATCATTTGAAGCACAAGTGCCCCACAACTTCCATCTTTGCCACTTCCGCTGCTCCTCCTTCTGACGTCAGGCTGGCTGCTGCCTCACCAAAATTTTTTGAGTGGGGCATGATCCTCCCACACACAACCTCGTCTAAATCTGGTGCTTCTTCCAAAGCAGCAGCCAATCAAAATTTAAATTATTTTTAAAAATCCGTCAGAATTATGGAATCCTGAGCTGCTGGCTAAGACAGTTTTGGCTGAGCTGCCATGGTCAACTGTTTGAAGCCAATCAGGATCTGCCACTGCACTGACTCCAGTGGCTGATCTGGCATTAGCTGATTTAAATCCATTTGAAGCGCTCAAATGGATTGATGATACAGATCAGCCCTATAATGTTAAGCCTGATTATTCCTAAAGAATTTTTATAAATCCTCCCAATTCACATCCCCACAATTTTTAGATCCAAAAACGGTTTTCCTAAGTATAAAAAATATAACAATATGGTTGTAGAAGCAGCATCTTCTCTAGTTAACACCCCCACCAACATCTTCATGGGGCAATGTAACCCCTTGTTGAGGTATTCCCATCCCAAATTTCCCCATGATTTTGATGGGGATGCAAAATATGAAATTAAGGAGCTCACTTTTGGAGCAAGCTGCGCTTGCATCAATGCATCAAAAAATTCTCTGTTTGAATACAATTATACCCAAACCTTCCAGCACGTCAAGTCTTTCACTTGTGTGCCTGCTCTCATCACTTTTTCTGAGCATCAACTTTCTCAATACATTGAGGCGATGGACACCATCAGCCTCATAACAAAAAATCCACAATTATACCTCCTTATGCCTCATATCGCTGATGCTCCTACCCTAATGTTGTCTGCCATGGCCTGCTAGCTAAAGTGGGCGCCAAAAAAAGTTTCCCCAAAGCTTCCTCACCTTCTGATATGGCTTCATTGTCTGATAACTTAGGGAGTATATTGGATTTTTTTATAATAATAATCCTTTTTGGCTCATTTGCAAATAAAAATGCGTGGCAGCTCCCCCTTTTGGGTTGGGCACTACTAATGTTAAAAGAAAATTTCGTTACCTTATTGTAATATTTGCTAGAGCCACAAAACTAATAATATTGTAGCCTTTGTATTGCCCGCATATTTTGATTTCTTGCAAATTCCAATAAGGTAGAGTTGTACAATAGGCATAATGGCACCAATTTCTGTGTAAGAACTTATAGAGTATGAGAAAAAAGATTGTTAATTCTGATAAGGCTGTGGGTTCAATGGGATGACATGAATTAAAATCTGTTGATGAAAAGTCAATTGCACTTATTCTAGTTACCTCCATATGTTAAAAAAGAGGATGAAGAGTTTAAAACTTGGTGAAGTCAATACTTTGACAACATTAGTAAATTGTTAGATATTTTTTGCATCAAGGTTAATGTTAATTACAAATCTATCCTTAGAGTTAATTTTTTATAAGGTTATATCCAGAATGTGTTTCATCCAATATGGTACAAGATAATTATTCTTTTTTTATTGCATAATGCCATTTTTTACTAGTGTAATATTTTAAGATTCCAATTAGTGGTTTCCAAAAACATTATGACAATAAAATAGTAATTCAATTAAATCTAATATGATGAAAAGACTTAAAGAATTATTTGACCCAAATGCCAATAACTTTAATTTACCAAACTTACAGAACAATAGATGAAATCTTTGATTAGGTTGATGGTAGTTTGGACCAATAGCATGTAAAACATTGCAAGTCAATAAATAAAATAAGGCTATACTCCAACACCCAATATTGATGATTTCTAGTTATTAGGTAAGTAATTTCAACTAGAAACCTATATGTTTATAACAAAAAAACCTTTTATGTTATTACTATGATTTTTGGGTAAACTATTTATTTCTATCATTTAAGTTTTTTCTGAATTTTTTAAAGTTCAGATTATGCTTTTTATTATCAAACAGAAAACACTTATAAAAAGAAATATCTCATGAACCTGTATAGCTGCCAGATTTTATTGATATAAAAAATATATCAGTAATTTATGATTGTATAATGATTAGAAAACTATTCTTAAATGATAGTATTGATAAAGTATTCACTTTTGATAAAATTTATTTGACTACATTAATAGAGTTTAATACATTTTTACAGTAAAAATGTTTAATTTATTATTTACCTAAAGACTTTTAATCAGCTTAATGTGTATCAAAACTTTTTTTGACTAACCATAAATAATAGACCCAGATTCTAAAAATTATTATATACTTGATTATTATCATAGAGCTACAAAATGACACCCATTAGCGCCAGCATCAAATCATCATATATTGTTTTACATTGTCAGACATTGCCCTTGCAGCTGAAAAATAAGATTGTTTTAGGTTGAATTCAGCCAAAAAGGAAAAAATGTCGGCCATTTGCGATTTTCCCATGCTATTAAGAACAGTTTTAAAAATAATGTTGTGGATATTGGCCAAAAGATCCGGGCCAATCTATGGTGAAACTGATTAATTGGGGTAACACCATTTCCCAACCTGCATGGGCAATAAATGAAAAAATTGAATGGTTGGATTACTCTGACCACTTGATGGACATAAAGATGACCATTGGAAGGTACTTTCCAATCCACTACCAAGTCCTTCAATGCACCTACACAGGGACCCCCCTTTTATAAGCTTGGTGGGGTTCCCCTAAGGTGAAAGAATTTACCTGAATGGGGATTGGCTAAAGTTCATAAAGTTGTTACTCATGGGTACGTTTTGGCCAATCAGAATTCCCCTTCCATTGTTCTGCTAACCTGAAGCAAGTACCCAAGTTGTGATTCCTTATTCATATTACCTAATTTAGACTAGGTTAAGCTATTATGAACATATCCTCAAATTCCCCTCAACTCTCAAAATACTTTAAATACTGAATGGTTATATGTCAAGGGGGTCATTTTTCACTTTTATCATGCTTATAATAAAATTTATAAGAATCCAATTTTTATTAGCGCTTCATATTAAATTTTTATAAACCTTTGTGGAATCCAGATGGCGTCAAGCACCAGCGATCAAGAATTGGCTGGATTCCTACAAAAATGGTTCTCAATACTGGGGATCCCTATATCATCAGAATCATTGCTCTTGAGAAGCAACTTGACAACGCCTTATCTAGTCTTGAAGAGCTGGAGCAGAGCCCTTTGAAGCTCCCTCTTAAAAGAAAAATTCACCCCTGGCGAAGGAAGCATTGCTACTTTCTTGTACGTTTTTTATGAAGCTGCCATGCATGGCACAACTGATAAACAAAAAGTTCAACACGTCCTTCCTTGTTTAAGCTGCCTAGCACAAGTAAGGATAGTGTCTTACCTGGACCCTTCACACACTTGAGCACAGGTGAAGGAGGCTCTTTTGGCTGAGTTTGGTCAAAGTAGAGTCTACTTTGGGAAAAACAGGCCTTTATGCGCCTTAGCATGTATGAGGGTGAACCGCTCCTTGCCTTTGCTGAACAATTTTATCTCACTGCACAAAGGTTAACAACCTCTAACATTCTCACCCTTGATGATGCTATCGCTGCCCTGTTAACTGGGTTAGCTTCTCAGACCTCTCTAGCCAGGCATATTAAATCAGTGAACCGCCATTTCAAAAATATCTGTAATCTAAAGGAGGCGTAAGTAGATGTTGCCAATTTCCATTAATATGCAATAACCAAAGAACTGAGGTGAACCCTCCAGCTCTCACTATTGAGAAGCTACCACTAGTTGATCAGTTTGGAGTAAGCCCTCCTGTGCCTATCTTCCTGCAAAACCTACCCCACGTGCAACTTAAAAAGTTTATCACTCCTTCTTATGAATCAAAGCCCTGTAAGGTAGTAATAACCATCTGTCCGCACAAGCTCACTAAAGCTGCTGTGCCATCCCCTCCATCTAAGCTGGTAAAAGCGTGCCCTAAGGCTACCCCATCTTCTGTAGCCATCTCTCCTACCTCCATCGTGGCCTTACCCGTTGTTGAGAATACCCTTGGGGAGGAATCTGATGAGGATTATGATGACGTTGATTATTACATATTGGGAGCCCCTGAAGAAATAGAAGTGCCTGATCATTTGAATGCTAAAGGAGTAGACAAGACTACCACACCTGAGGAAACGTACCTCAGCCAAATTCTAGGGTGTTAAAAGTTATTGACACTGCCAGCGATGGTGAAAAATTCCTAACTGGCTTGATTCAGCCCCTTCAGCGGGTTCATCCCATACAATCCATCATGGATAGATACCCTGAGACTGCAAAGAAGCTAACTTCTACCTTCCGGCTCAAGGAGGTCTTAGCTTTGTCACCTAACATTGGAGGAACTCTCACTAAGGTTGAAGCGGTCATCCAAAAGGTCTGAATACTGGGTATCCTGGAAACTGGCTCCCCAGTCAACGTAATCTCCACTAAGCTTATCAAGAAGAAAAAACTAGCGCCTGACTTGGAGTACATGCAAAAACTTTGGTACTGCTGGCCCAAATATTACCCTTGCTATTGGGCATACTCTTCTCTTCCTATTCGAATTGTTAAGCTTATCTTATCAGCCCCTGCTGTGGCTTTAGACAATAATGCATATGGTATGCTCATCAGCACCCAATTTATGATTGAATATGAAGGATTAATCAACCTGAAGCAAGGGTTCCTATCATTACTCAACTATGAAGTCCCTTTAGTCATATCTGGTAAAGAGCCCAGCAAGCATGAATACTCTTGCTTGGTTGAATACCCTTTTTCAGCTATAACCTTGCCTTATACCACTTCTGGGTGCAACGCAAAGAAATTTCCCGATTCAGTGGAAGCTGGGGATGGTATCCCTTTCTATGATGCCGATGAGGTTATGATTAAGCCTGGTAAACAAAGAGTGGTTGGCACAAAAATCACACTACAAATCCCACGCCATTGCTTGTTACACCTCATAAGTATTGAGGGCGCTAGTCCCTTGAAGCCTCGTGTATTGTCTGGGATACTAGACCCAGATTACCAGAGGCCAATTACCATTCTATTGGGAAACCTCACTGGAAAGAACATGATCATATGGAAACACTAGGAGATTGGCAGAGGTTTTCTACTCCCAGTAGAGGACATTGAACATATCCACTCCATTGGCTCTATGGCGGATTTGGGATTAACCATGGACAACATGATGTATACCTTGCCCAATGTTCATATTTCTGATAATCTGACCCCTGAGGAGTTGGAAAAAGTTCATACCTTGTTAGATGAATACAGTGACATATTCTCCAAATTGGATACTGACTATGACCACTTGAAGGGCTGGTGCCACTCCATTGATGTGGGAGATGCCTGCCCTATTGGGTCCAAAGCCTACCATAAGTCAAAGGTGGAGGAGCAACAAATGAGGACGGAGCTCCAGCAGTTATTAGACGTGGGGTTATTAGTTCCTTCAAAAGCCCTTGGTCTTTACCCCTCTTACAATTAAAAATGAAAAACGGAGGTCATTGGATAGTCATGGATTACCATAGGTTAAATAACCTCACTAATAAGGATAGCTATCCTATCCCTCGCTTTGATGATGCCCTGGATCAACTCTCTGGCTCTAACTTCTTCTCCGCCATGGACTTGGCCAGTGGCTATTGGCAAATGGACTTTTCTCCTCAAGATCAGGAGAAATGCGCTCTTATCTCCAGTGAAGGTCTCTTCCAACCCAAACGATTACCCCAAGAGTTGTGCAATGCACCTGCCTCTTTCCAGCGTAAAATGGATCACATTTTGCAGGACCTCAAGTTGACTTGTGTCATCGTCTATCTTGATGACATTACGGTGTTCTCAATGACCTTTAACAAACATCTTGATCATTTGAAGGAGGTTTTTCAACAATTACATAAGTCTAATATTAAGTTAAAACCATCAAGGTGTTCCTTCTTTCAAAGAAAATTGGATATCCTTGGCCATTCTATTTTCCAAGAAGGAATATAACCCATGCAGGACAATGTTGAAGCCATCTCAAAAATTTCGCCCCCTAAAAAACTACAGGATATTCAGGTATTTCTAGGGATGATGGGGTATTACCATCAGTTCATCCCTAAGTTCTCCCAAATCATTGAGCACCTTGTCCGGCTATCAACCAAGAATACCCCTTTCTATTGGGGTGCTGAACAAAAGGCCGCATTTGAGACAATGAAGCAACTGCTACAACAACGTCCTATCTTACGGCACCCAGATTATAATAAAGCATTTATCTTGTTTACTATGACTCAGTCTACGCTGTTAGGGCCATCTTAGCTAATTGGATGAAAAAAGTGTTGACCATCCAGTATCTTACTTCAGTAAAATGCTTTAAAAGGCAGGACTCAACAACAGCGTAACAGAAAAGGAGTGCCTTGCCGTTTTGTTAGCTGTAAAACAATACCGCCCTTTCCTATATGGGACCACCTTCACTGTGGTTACTGACCACGCTTCATTGAAATGGTTACAGAATATGAAGGATCCTACTGGGCGGCTAGCTCACTGGGCTCCCAATCTCCAACATTATGATATGAAGATTGAACACCGTGCTGGGACTTATCACATGAATGTTGATGGGTTGGTTTGACTGCCAGTTCTTCACTTGGATAATAGTGAGGCGGGGAGGTTACATGGCCTCTTAATGACCCCCAATTAATAGGAGGATGAGGATGATCCTGTTCAGAAGATGTTAGCTCGGCACTCCTGTAACAACAAAGTTGAAAATGGGAAGTTGTATAAGCAGGGGGGACAACATGGCTACATTACCTTTGACCCTCAGGACGTGTACCTGCTATCTTAGAAGCTCATTCCACCCTAGGTCATGGAGGGGCAAAGATAACTTATGAGTGAATTAATAATTGGTTTAATTGAGATGGTACGATGGAATCTATTGTTAAAGTATTGGAATCATGCCTTACGTGTAAGAAGCAATCTGGTTTTAAGACTAGATACCTTTATCAACCAACTACCCCTCAATAACCGTTCCACACCATCAGCTGGGATGTAGTAGGTCCCCTTCCTCAGTCTACTAGTGGAAACAGATTTATCCTAGTAGCTATTGACCACTTCACTAATTGGTTTGAAGCCGTGGCTCTTCATGCCTAGATAGCCAAGGCTATAGCTACTTTCTTACAACACAGCATCTTCACTCGTCACGGCTGCCCCCAAGTACTACTCTGCGATAATAGTAAGAACTTCACCTCCAGAGTAGTCAAAATCCTGGCCACATCTATGGGAGCACAACAACTTTTCTCAGCTACGTATAACCCATCTACAAATGGTACTGTGGAGAGAGCAAATGGTACTGTGGAGAGAGCAAATGAAACCTTGGTATTAATTCTACAAAAAATGGCCTCTTCTGATCTACTTCACTGAGATTAATTCTTACCCAGAGCCCTTATGGCCTACCAGATTAGTTATCATCAAATCTTAAAATTGTCCCCATTCCGAGTCTTATATGGGTGGGAACCTGGAATACCTGATCTTTTGTTTAAAGATGTATTATCCTCTAGAATTTAGGAACCAGAGAAAGTTATGAGAAGATTGGCTCACCATATCATTCAGTTTCAATATGAGGCTATGGCAAACCTAGCTAAAACAGTGACAAAAGAAGAACAGGCTGCCAATGAGCTCTGAAACCCCTACCTACATTCCAAGTATCTGACATGGTATTGTAATACCATAACCGCATCACGACTAGAAGCAGTAAGCAAGGATCAATTTTGGAAGGCCCCTTCACCATCACTTACAAGAGAGAAAACGAGTATTTCATCAAATCTCTATCTACTGGCATAACCATTAATCGCATACATGGCCATTTCCTATGACCCTTCTCTCCCCCCAACATTCTTGAGGATGGTGATGTCAGACATTTACCGTTGAAGCTGAAAAATAATAATGTTTTATGTTGAATTCAGCCAAAAAGGGAAAAATGTCGGCCATTTGCAATTCTTTGATGCTATCAAGAGCAATTTTAATATTAATGTCGAGGATATTGGACAAAAGTCCCTGGCTGATTCACAGTGGAACCCTATTAATTGGGGTAACACCATTTCGCAACCTGCACTGGCAATACATAAAAAATTTAATGGTTTTGATTACTCTGACCACTTGATGGACTTTGGGGAAACCATCAGAAGGTACTCCCCCATCCACTACCAAGTCCTTCAATGCACCTACACAGGGACCCCCCTTTTATAGGCTTGGTGGGGGTCCCCCAAGGTGAAAGAATTTACCTGAATGAGGATTGGCTTATTTTCATAAGGTTGTTACCTCATGAGTACATCTTTGGCCAATCAGAAATCCCCTTCCACTGTTCCGCTAACCTGAAGTGAGTACCCAAGTTGTGATATGTTATTCCCTCATATTACCTAATGTGGACTAGGCTAAGATATTCTGAACATATCCTCAAATTCCCCTCTACTCTCAAAATACTTTAAATACTGAATGGTTGGATGTCAAGGGGGTCGTTTTTCACTTTTATTATGCTTGTAATAAAATTTAAAAACTTCAATTTTTATTAGCACTTCATATTTAATTTTTATAAAACTTTATGGAAACCATCTGAGTCAAGCACCAGAGAGCAAGGATTGGCAGGATTCTCACATACATCAATAATTAACTAACATAGCTGCTAATTGCAGTTAAATGACTCATACTTTAATTGTGGTATTCTGATTTCAATAAGTTACAGGACTTTTGTTAAGTTTCAAATTATGGCAGTTGACCCTAGAATCCATTGTGCAATTAATTGAAGCAATATTTCCATGATATAAAGACAAACATTCCAGCTAAACTTATGAACCATTGTGCAATAAACTAATGTGACCCTTTTATAACATGTAGAATCCATATAGACCTGCAGATTATATAACAGGCGACCAAAAGCCTTAAGATACTTTATTCGATTATAAAATTTAGATAAGTATTATAGCTTTACCAGTGTGACTAAAGCTATATGTTCAATTATACTTAGCATTATGACCAAAAATAAATGAAAATTAGAACAATGACAAACCTACAAATAATACAACCACTGGTAAAACAAATGAAATCAAGGTTTGTTATATGAACTATTATTTGATAAAAGCTACCTATGATCCTTATCATTATATTATTGGACAAGTAACATGTCCTCATACAAATATTGGGTGTAGTGCACCTAATTCTGTGAGCTACATAAGTTATAATACACTTATTCCAAATCTTGACATTATGTTATTTACTATAAAAATATTCTATTTAACAACTCAGTAAAGATGAATCAAAGAATCAAACTACTTCATTTGAATTAGTGGAAAGTACACACATGAATTCAAGGATCCATGAAAATTCATTTAATTCCTACTCCAGCTCAGTATACCTGATAATTAGGGGATTGATGTCACTTCCCTGGACCTAATCCCCTCTGGACCACTAGTATCTCAAGCTCTATCTTGAATGTACAACATCTTTTATGCAAAAATTAATAAAGTCATATATAACTAATGCATAAGTACTAACATAAAACTTTAAAAACAAAGCTTCGCTGAGAGTATTACTAGGTATAAGTACCAGAAACTCTACTATAGAAGCTACATTTTGTCTCAGGAATGACAATTACCACCATGGTCTTCATAGATTGTCACTCAAAAATATTGCCAAAGTTCTAATATAAATACACACTTCCATTTTACAAGCGCAAAGAATCATTGACTGCCAAAACATTGATATTGATGGATTTATGAGTTTATTGAGGTTTAAAATGGGAAATAAGTGCTATTAGTAGAAAGATTGGACAAAGTCTTACAAGACATATAAGCTTTCAGACTCTTAGGTCAATGCCAAACACATGAAGCGCATTAGATATTAGAAGAGTTTTATACTGGCTGAATGCTAAACTGGTCTTTATGGTCTTTTATGTAATGGAGAATAGGGGGCATCACCCAACCTTTGCTGATGTGAATCATCACTGCGCTCATATTATTTAATAACTATGTGCTAAAGTGGAGAAACATTTAATCAATTAAATGAAAGGCCAAAAAGAATACTGCTATACCAACATCTCAATCAATTAAGTTGGTGAGACCCTAGACAGCCAAATTAGGTGTTTTTTGGGTGTCGTATTAGTCTATGATTATTAGTTCTATGAACAAGAGAGAGAAATAATTACTAGACAAATATAATTGGAATTAAAAGGGATCTGGATGGATAATGAGCTATGATATATATACTATAAAGAGAACTTGACTTTATGCAAATGCTGGTTAAATTTCAAGGGCAAAGATTAAAGGAACTGACTAAAGAAAATTTAAACTAAATTCTGACCTCTTATATTAACTGCAAACTTTCACAGGATGAACATTTAATATAAAAATGCGCCACCACATTAATATAATAATATGCAAAATTAGGATAGATAAAATAAAGTCTCTGAAAATGAAGACTCTGAAAGACCCTAAGATATAATGATGCATGCAAATAGATCTAATTGGAGACAGATTCTATGACAGTGAGAAGGTGCTTGCATTTTGGGACCACCTAATGCTAAAAAAAGAAGGTTTTTCAAAGTATATATCTTCTATAAACTCGTTATATACTCCAGAAAATCCAATGCAGATAATCACTCTATAAACCCTAGATCTCGCCACTCTGGTGACCATAACTTGGAATTTTCTGTGGGCTAGGATCTCATCATTTTTAACCCTGATCCTAAATCCTATAAAGTTTAGGGGTCAACGTGCATTAATCAAAAGATTGATACAGTATCTATTGTCACATCAAACCAATCAGCATCTCCAAAGTTGACGTGAAGGGGAACATCCACATTTTTATTTGGCTGCTTAAGATCAGTATAGGGTTCAAACCAAATCAGTTAAACTGGATATATTGATGGATTTGCTATACTCAAAAATATAGTAATGCCCAAAATACGTGAAGTTACTGACCTATTTAAACACCAAGGAATTTCATTAAAGAGTTTTACAAAGAAGATATGGTGACCACCTAAAAGAATTCTTTCTTTAGCGTTAAAAATGTAAAATCCATGCATAATCTTCTCTGGCCGCTTCTACCTCAAGGCCAAAGTGATCTATAGAGATACTGCAATAAATATACAATTTTAAGATTACTTGTGTAAATCCTGAAACCTTTATGAGGTATTAAACCAAGTATGATATCTAATATAGATTAAAATATAGCATATATCAATTAATAAAAACTTCCGCCAATAAGGCACCAATTTTAATGCGCCAAACAGGGGATATTATGAGAGCCAAGACTTACATAATATGCGAATGTTACTGGAGAGAAACCAAATTGGACAAATGGCCACACCTGATAAGACTTGATATCCACCATATCACATGTTACCTATGTAGAAAAAGGTAAACTCTTATCAGTGTATATCTAGATATCCATGACAAAGGTCTACTTAGTGAATCAAGAAGAAAAAATACTAAAAAATGATGCTGGAGTAGAAAAGAAATACTATATATTTGCTAACAAGCAGGGGTCCTATACAAGAACAAACTGACTTTCTTGACGCGCTAAATTGCTTAAAGAGGACCATGACGCTCTGTCACAAGTTTTTCACCAAGTTATTGCAGATGATGTGCTATCTACGACCACTCACTCACTAGAAAAAGGGTTCAGAATAAGCCTCAAAATAATATCTAAGCTCTATTTTTAACAACTAGAGAAGAAATAAATTCCTGTCATATCTGGAGATACTCAAAAATTAGATAGTGTCAATGTGGCCAAACCTATAAGGGCACCAAAGAAATCCAATCTTAGTTTATTGAAGATATATAAACATATTTAGGCCAAGTCAACACTCTATATTTTTATCTATTAAACTCTACGGATACATTACTACAAGAGTACACACATAAATATCTGTGAATAAGCTTAGAGTTAGGAAGATTATAAAAATTAGGCGCCTATCAACTTAGTTTTTAACAAATTAGTGAAAAACTCAGGATTACTCTAGATATAGACCACAACAAGGAGTATGAAAAACTGGCAAAACTTTAACATCTATAGGATTTTATAGTATGTTGCCTATGGTTTTGGTTTTGAGTAGTTTCCAACACATTTATAATTTTTTAAGGAAAATGTACAGCATTATCAAAAAAAACTTAATTATGAAGACATGGGATCAAGGGCAACTTTGAAGAACTCAAAGGAGATAATTAAATAGAATTTCACTAAACTACTAAAAGAGTGACAGTAAACCGGATCCCCTGTAAACAAACAAGTCAACCACATATTCAAAAATGACATAATACTAATTTAGCTAACAGATTGAATGTAAATTTATGAGGAAATTGCAAATCAAGATCATATATTCCAAAGGAATTTTTTTATATTGAATTGAGCAAACCACTCTTCCAGGGAACCAGGCCTTACTAGACAAACATTTTTTTTAAATTTAACAAGAAGTTTATGTTGTGATCACATGCCATTTTACCAATCCAAAACAAAAGTCGTCACCATAAATGAGTTCATTTTTTGGACCATGGAGAGATCCAGGTGCTATTAGTGAATACATAATCCTATCTTCTTCAGATAAAGTGTTATAGAATTGACACTTTTGTGAATATAATCTAGCTGAATAATTGAAGCTCATATATATTGCAACATTGGAAAACCTTGTGATAGATACCAAGGACTGTAGAACTTTTAGTTAAATATACTTTGTAAAAGACAAATGGGACTAAAATATAAAAGGATAAGCCAAGTAACTAACGGAGAAATGCATACATATTTTTGCTAAAGATAATTTTGATGTGGGTTGCTCTTAGATATGTTGCATCACCTTGGCATAAAATTCACTCAGCAATTCACCCTTGGCCTATTGGATAATAAAAGGCAGCGGATGAAATCACTAGTGATGAAATCAATAAAATAATACAAAAAGGGATTCTGGTGTCCTTTAGACCTTGATCATCCCTTGTCTTAAAATAAATAAGTCAGACAGGTCCAATTACATGATTACAAATTTTTCAATCTCAATATTGTTATGAAAAAATACTATCTCTTTTATAAAAAATGTAATGTGTGGATCAAATGAAAGGGCTGGAATACCTCTTGATTAAATATATGCCTCTGGATATTGGAAAATTAAGCTGCTAAAAAACATGATAAATGTGACATGATCACGACCATAGATCTATACCAGCCCACTAAGATGTCAAAGGAGTTGTGAAATGACATTGTTACCTTCAAGCGGGTCATAAATACCATATTAACTAGTATAGCTTTTGTGCATCTTAGTATACTTGGATGATACATATGTCATTTTAAAAATGTTTACTGATCATGTACAACACCTGAAGGGAGTCTTGCACTGACTTACCACCACAGTTATAAAAACTTAAGCAAATAAAGTGCAATTTATTCTGGTAATAGCTTAGTACTTGAGATTCATCATAGACAGGCATAAATATGGCTCAGATAGATAAAGTGTATGAAATTGAGAAATTGAAGAAGACGATAAGCAAGCAAGATGTTCATGTTTACTTTCAGATATTTGGTTACTAAATGAGTTTTATTAAGAGCTTTTAGATAAAGTTTAAGGAGCCTTAAATAACTGTTATAATTCGGCGGAATCCGGAAGATTCGCCGTAAGAGTTTTGCACAGGGTTTAGCCCACTGAGCAATAGAACCCACGATATGACAATCGTGGTCCTTTGTAACAACAGAATAAAACGTTAATATAATAACTATGGGGCACTTGCTCCCACTATAATACTTTATTTAAGTAGAATAAACTCCTCGGATCCTCTCTTCTTACTCTCCCTTTCTCTATTAACCAACCCCCCTTCTTAATCGCCCATCACGCTCATATACAGCGGCTTCAGACGATACCACACTCATTGCTTGGACTGTTTGGTTCCACCGATTCTCCTCATTTCGACTAGTTTTCTTTTAATTCCCTATCGCCTAATTTGTAGGCGATTTAATTCGTATTTGTTGAATGTCGACATTGCCCGATTGCCTTATTCAAGGCAATTTCCCATTAACCCAGTATCACCTCAATTCGCGGCTTAAATTGCCATTACCGGTTCGATTCCAGCGGATTCCATACATTTCGCCATGATGACTTCGGGCTTATCGTCCAGTCATATCGGAATCGCGACAATATCAATCTTCAAAAGAATGGCGCTCATATTGTGAGACCAAAAACATCCAAAAATCCTTTGTTAAATTATAAAATTGTTTTACTATGCACTGATACTAGTTTACCCAAATTTTTAGACACTCAGATGCTCAAATAGATTAATTTTTCACCGCTATAGGGGCAGAATTATATCAGTTTACAGTAATAGCCTAAATGCCAAACAGCTTACTGCAATCACATACTCAACGTACCCTAAAAATCATTTCAAGGTGACTAAAATTAGCACTTGAATGTAATCAATGCTTGTAAAAAGATCATGTTATACATCCATGAGTGCACTTAAAGCTTTGATATACTGATCATTACTGATGGCCACAGATTCTTACAAAACTGGATGGCGGCTAGAGACAGACTATAAAATTAAAAGCTTATGATCTTAATTGCAGAACCAAACTAGAGAAAACACCAAAATATTTTGACCATCTATATGAACCTAACACGGTGGATTTAATTAATATGGCGATAGTTTGTATAATAAATCTCTAAACTAGCAGTATGAGGACTAACATATAAAATGTAACGCGGACTTAGTCTGATTAAATGTACATTTTTAATAGATGGGAAAAACTTCAAAATGGTGAGTGTAATGTAATTGGTACCAAGGCCAATGAAATAAATGTATCTAATTAAAGGGCAGAAAAGGCAACTGTAATTAGTACTTGGGACCATCTAGTACTAAAAAAAAGGCAACTGTAATTAGAAAGTTTAAGAAAAATTATATACTTTTAAAGCAATACTACTTTTTGGTATTAATGCACCTAATATCCACGAAGTTAGCAATTGCTGCTAGAAATTTCAATTAGAAACCCTTTTCTAGCAGACCAACTTATATCATCTGGACAAACCTAACTTTGCCTGTCACACCAACTCCAATGATATAAATGACCACCTTCTCACTAGGTGTGGCCAATTTATATACAAACATAAGTTGAAACTTGATATACTTGACAAATAAGCCCCAAATAGCTGCGGCTTATTGGTTAATATTGACTAAAACTAAGTAATAGAATAATATTTATTATATTGCCTTGAAATAAGATGAGAAGGTGATACTGAACTCTGGAAGGATATCTATTAGATCGCCTCAAAATAAGGCATTAAGGTGATGGCGATTTCAAGAATAATAAACTCTGCCGGAGCCTCTCAGTTATGAGGATAAACCAATTATAATATGATGGAAAAGAATAGCCTAAGTCAAAGGGTCAGAATTGACTGAGGTCATGTATATATAAGTGTGACAAGAAGACTAGAGGAGGAAGATTTAATTAGGAAGAAGAAGAGCTTGTGAGCAGAAGAAATCTGCTATTTATATCAAAATAAGTAAAGCGGTGTGGACAAAGCTATTTCTTCATATTATTATAAAATTACTAAGTTTTTTTGAGGACCAACAATTTCCATATTGTCCATCCTTTTCTCTGTGGGCCTATCCCTGTGCCAACCTTACAGTGATTATTAACTATTTTGCCAAATTTGTAATAGTGGTGCTCTCTACAGGGGGCCATTGAACAACCACCTCAAAAATTATCCAATTGCCATCCATGTCACATTAAGCTTTCACCCATGGAGAATCTTTATGGCACACCGTGCTAGCCAAATATGCAGAAATCAAACTTGTCTTGTATGAGGTGCTCAAGTATAAAGATGACTCCTTCAGGAGCATAACAACATAGCGGTTCAACTCAAAAATGTGTTCAGCCAACTGTGGATCCTTTGACAACAAAACAGATAACTTGCCAATCACCTGGATGACACTACTGAATGACTTCGCTGTGTGTAGCGGAAGTTGAAAAGCACCTCCTACCCTCAGCACCCTCATTGGGAAGTGGAAGAACAAAAGGGGTTGCTTGGGAAAATTGTATCATGTGAATATCAGGTCAGATACCAAGCCAAGGAGCTTTTTCCAAACACGCAGGAATTGTGAGCTACTCAATCCATGATGGCAGCTCCAGGGACAATTATGCTCCAACAAACTGATTCCCCCAGGTGATGGCCATACTGCCCACTGAATAGACCCACGCTACCCCTAAAGCAGCAGACAAGCTTTGCGCTGCTGGGCTTGCCAAGCCAGTTCCTCATTATGATTCTGTCTATCGGCCTCAAACAATTTTCAATATGCTCCCAAAGTTTGCAGAGATGAGTGGGAGGAGGAGGTCTATATCAATAAGCTGCCTTCATCCAACCATGATGGAAACATCTACGGGCCTTTCAAACAATTTGAATTTGCTATGGAAGGAGAGTCAGATTGGTGCCAGGCTAAATTGCTAATATCCACCCTGGATGTCAGGAGCGCCAACCAAGTCACCTGATATCTTCCAAGCGGCTCTGCTACATACCAAGAGGTGAAGGAGACCATGCTGCGTTTGTTTGGGGGCAGCACAAAGATATCTCAGCAGAAGGTTAAGTTTTCAAACATTGGGTTTCATCATGATGAGACCATCGCTGAGTTTGCTGACCAATTTACAATGGAAGCACATGCGTTAATTTGGGCAGGGATTCTTTTCAAAGCTGATGTGGAAATTGTGATGACCTCTTCAGTGAAGTCATATTATGAACTTTACAATACCATGACTCCAGTTTTGAAGGATGATGTACCCCTGCTAAAGATTGTTTAATCTATGCGTTGTCTATCTGCCACCTTTACTCATCTAATAATAACAGGAAATCAACAGCAGCTGTCTCCAGGCCTTTTTATTCAGGTGGATAATCCTGCCCTGTTTTTATTTCGCCCAGTAACCCCCAGCCTTATTACAACTACATGCCTTGCCCTTGGCCGAGCTACACACAGAAGCAGCCCAACTTCTGACTGGAGCCTTCTTAAACCGACTGCCAACAGTCCAAATATTGGCCTGGGATATCTTATGATAAGTTGAAAACGTGGACCCTATAGGGTAAATTGCTTTAATTATGGATATATCTGGGCAAATTGCAACAAACTGCCCTGATTATCAAGTCCATTACATCCAGCAGGACTAGTACAACCAGGAAAAAGACAGAGCGGAGTAGAGACAGGACCCTCTACCTCCGCTGCTATAACACCAACTGTACCATCTGAACCTGATGAAGTATATCCAGCGAAGCCCCTCAAAACAATGCCAAGTTCCTATATCAGCAGCTGGCTAGAGAGGTAAATGTACTAGCATGGGTGCAAGGAAAGGCCACGGCATAAGGAGGACCACAGGAACAACAAAAACCTATGCCTTTCAGATTATTGAACAGATTATGTCATATGAGCCTGGCCCTTCCTTAGATGTACCTTCCTTGAAAGGAGTAAATGTCGACCTCCCAGTGGACGATATCATTAAAGAATACCCTAAAGTTGGTGAGGGATTATGAAATTCTTTGAAAGAGAAATGAGATTCTCTAAATGCCCACATATTAAACAGTCAGCTTTCTTCTTATTCTGAGTGTACATACTGTGACATTTTTGTGTCAACCCCAAGTCCAAAATATAATAGATACATGCGCCCCAGTCAACATAGTTTTTACTAAGTTGGTGGCGAAGTTGACGTTAAAACCCGATGTAGAACATCACATGGTGTATGGCACTGCTGGAGTTGATTGCACAGTATCAAAGGGATCGTACAGTGCACTGCCCTTATAGTTTGGGTCAATTGCCATTGTAGCTCCAGTGGTAGTGCTAAACAGTAATTTCAATATGTTAATTGGAACTTCTTTCATGAGACACTTCAGTGCTATCATTGATATGATAGAGGAGATATTCAAAATTTTGTGGAAGTAGATCCTGATTTATTTTACCTCCAGTGGAGTGCAAAAGGATCCTGTGCATATGGAACATGTCAACCTTTCCTATAGTGATGATGTAATCAAGGTTCATTACCATCAACAGAAAAAGAGGACCCAGGCCCTCCCCAGCAGATATATGAATATCAAGGGCTTTCCCTCAGAGCCGCCAGGTCTATCTCAATCCCCACCGGCCACAAAAAATAATAGTAAGCACCGAGTTAGAGGTGTAAATGCCAACATGACTATATGAGAAGTTATTATCCTTATCAGCAATTGTGGCTTGAGCCCCATGTGGCTCCAGGTACTATAATGGCCGGACACAGAGAGATCAGGGTCTTACTAGCAACCTACAAAACGAACCACTTCAGGTCCGCTGACACCAAATAGTGGCGTTACTACACTTGACCCCTGTTAAGGAGGTCCTTTAGGTTCATAAATTTATGTTGTTGGATAAATTTGGTCTTTCCATCAGCCCGTAGCCTGTAATAAAGGCGTCGGTTTCATGCTAAAGTTTAATGGAGTTGTTGGAAGAGCATAAGGGTCATTCTATATCTTCAATTAAAAAATACAAGGAGATTTTTGCTGTTGAAACTCATGATTTAGGATGTGCTTGGGGGGGTGGTTCATCGATTGGACACTGGAGATCATCCCCTCATTAGGTCTCAGCTGATTCGCCAATATAGAGCAACTGAAGAAGTAGTTACTGAGGAATTGGGAAGCTATTGGAGAAAGAGATGCTAGAGCTGTCAAAGAATCCGTTGGATTCACCTGTCCTAATTGTAAAAAATAAGGACGGTACCAACTGTGTAGTAATAGACTACTAGAAGCTCAACTGTACTACTAAAAAGGACCCATATCCCTTAACATGGAATGACGATGCCCAGGATCACTTGGTCGGAGCCCATTATTTCTTAGCAATGGACTTGATATCAGGATATTGGCAAGTTGAGTTGCCTACAGCGAAGCAGGAGAAATGTTTCATTATTATGTTTAAAGGGCTCTTTAACTGATGCCTATGCCTCAAGAGCTGTACAACGCCACAGTTACGTTACAGCGGGCTATGGACACTATCCTTAGCGACCTGAAGCTGTCATGTGCTCTCATGTACCTTGATGATATCAATGACTTTTTGCAAACAATTTCTGAGAATCTTACCCATCTGGAGGAGGTATTCCATCAGCTTGCTGAGGCCAACATCAAGATTAAGACTTGTAAATGCCACTTCTTTAACGACAGCTGGAATACCTTGGGTTTGTGGTATAAAAGAAGTAAGCTAAATCCTCAGCCAGCCAATGTGGAGGCCATCCGGAAAATGACTCCGCTAAACAGTAAGCACAACATACAAGCATTTTTGGGGATGGTCAGTTACTATTGCGCTCCATCCCCAATTTTAGTCGTATTGGGGCCTGCTATTTAAGCTACTAAAAGAGGATGTCGTGTTTTGAATGGACAGAACGCTGACAATGCTCCTTTGACACACTTTTGATGGCATTAATAAGTGCACCGGTGCTAGACTACCCAAATTTTGATAAAGAGTTTATTATATAGATGGATGATTCTCTTTTCGCTTTTGGGGCGGTTCTATCCCAAGAAGGCGATCAAGCGGAGGAGCACCCTGTTGCATACTGCAGTTGGAGCCTGAAGTGACATGAACACAATTATACCATGACTGATCAAGAGTTCTTAGCGGTGATCTATGCATATAAGCAATTTAGGGTGTACTTTCATGGAGTGAAGTTTAAAGTAGTAACAGATCATGCTTTGTTACGCTGGTTGCAGAATCTCAGAGAGCCAAAAGGGCGTCTAGCACAATGGGCTCTCAAACTACAGGCTTACAGCTTCGAAATCCTTCACTGAGCTGGAGCAAAACACCAGAATGCAGATTGTTTATTGAGGTTACCAATGATTGCTATTAAGGCGGATCTAAGTAATGCAATGTTTTATAAATTGCTTAGTGGAAGATATGATGACAAACTGCCTCAAGTTATAAAGTCCTAAATGAGATGCTAGCTAATACTATCAAACGGAACGGTGAGCTTTATAAACGTATTGAGGATTCTATAGTGAACTTCCCAAAACCCTCAGCATGGCCAAGTATTGTTATGAGCGCGCATAAGGCAGTAGGACATGGAGAGTTATGTAAGATGAAAGAATTGTTGTGCCCTTAGTATTATTGGAAGAGCATGTATTTTGACGTGCTTAAGACAGTTTCCTGCTGCCACCATTGTCAAGTGGAAAAGCCTTTCTGCCAGAAGACCTCTTATTGGTTAGCAAAACCACATTTTATCTGGCATACGTCTTCCATTGATATTGTTGGGCCAATGCTGATGGGAGCAAACCATTCCAGATACATTCTGGTGGCAATTGACCACTTAAGCAGGTGGGTCAAAGCACAGGAAATATGGGATTTGGGTGCGGTCACAGTGGCCAAGTTCATAATGGAATATATAATCCAGCAACTTGGCTGCCTTCAGTTCATCCTTACAGATAATGAAACCAACTTCAACTATCACATCCTTCCAAGATAAATGTGCTAGTGGACATCATTGGGGTTCTGATAACCCCATACCACCTTGGATACAATGGAATTGTTGATTGAGTTAATAGAACTTTGGTAAACATACTTTAAAAATTGGTTATGGATCGTCCTTCATATTGCAGTCTCTCTCCTTTCCACCACCATCTTTTCCTACAACATCAGATATCACTCTGCAACGGGTAAGAGTCCCTTCCAGTTACTATATAGGCGCACCCAGCTCTACCTGCACTACTCTATGCCTGTGTAGAAGGTACTAGCGGAGTGGATCTGCAACTTTATTGACCAACCTGGCGAACACTTTAATCAAGCTTCAAACATAGCATAATCTTTCAGCTTGGACAAAAAAATAAAGAATCAGCCACCAATCAGGTATGGCATGGCAGGTTAGCACAGTTCAGAAAAGAAGAGATGGTTTTATTTCATGATCAGCACAGGCTTTGTCAAAAGCATAATTTGACCAACATCTGGATTGTTTTATTTAATAACAATTGAGAAAATGGTGTTGACGCTTACACTATTAAGGACTCTGTGAGTGGGTGAATCATCAATCGAGTGCATGTAAAGTTAAGTCATGCGTATAAGCAATAGGAGACATATGTCTAGTCAAGGGAGGGATAATGTTGAGAAATTGATATGACTGGATGATAAGCCCCAAATAGCTGTGGAAGATTACTTAATATTGGACAAAACTGAGTAATAGAATAATTTCTATTAGATAGCCTTGAAAAAGGCAATAAGGCAATACTGAACTCAGAGAGGATATTTATTAGATCACCTCAAAATAATGTGATAAGGCAATGGTGAATTTAAGTAAGAAACTCTTCCAGACCTCTCAGTTACGAGGATAAACCAATCAGATTATGAAGGAAAAGAATATCCTTAGCCAAAAGGTTAGAATTGACCAAAGTCATGGATATATAAGCGTGATGAGAAGACTAGAGAAGAAGATTTTAGTAGGAAGAAGAAGGGATTGCAAGAAGAGGTGATTTTCTATATTTATGTTAAAATAACGTGGTGTGGCCAAACCTATTGCTTTATATTATTATAAATTTACTAAGTTTATTTTAGGGACTGGTGATCTTCATATTGTCCATCCGTTGCTCAGTGGGCCTAACCCTGTGCCAACCTTAAGGTGATTATCAATTATATTGCCAAATTTGTAACAGTATGGCAGCAATTAACCACTTGATCAGATGAACGAAAGCCAAGTACATGTTTAACCTAGACTTTATGACAGAAACTAAATTCAACTTGGAAAACATCATTGCTGGCACTGATGCTACAGCATATCTCAATGGACAATGGGAATAGCTTCGCTCTCATGCAGAACTGATATTCAATGATCTGATGGGAGTTGGAATATTGTCTAAATATACTACACAGAAAACAATGGCGCCATCAATAGAGTAACAGAACCCTCATAGGAATCCTATAAAGTTTGATTTAGAAAATCCCCCCAATTATAACCCATTTTTTCTCTCCGCTGTCTCTATGATAATTCACATTAAATTTGTAAAAAAGAATGTATAGATTTCCGGCCCCTACGCCTAAATTTGTGAGCAATGCTTCAGTTGCAAAAGGGACAACATGCCTTCAGTGGCTTTATTATATAAGCTAAGTACCTGGATCATGTGGTAGATATTAAATGGGTTACTGCCTTTTTCCAAAGGACCCTCCATCTGACCCCCTTTAAGTCATCTATCTTTCTGAAAATGATAGAAGGGGGTTCAGGATAGGTCGGTTCAAAGGCCTCCAGAAGTACCCTAAGGCTAATTCAACTCCTTCTCAATATTATTCTAAATATAGGAAATTTGTCCAAATCGTCCCAATTATCACCCAATACCTAATAGTCAGATTATGTCATTTCTGCTATATTCAATTTTGGATTAATATCCTGAAGCACTCCATCCACCCCTAAGGATAATATAATGACCAATAAATTGGAATGCTTTATAAGACTGGATGCACCAATTTACCACCAAAAACCTTGTACAAAATTGGTTAAATCAATTTGAATAGTTCAGCAATTGGTAATTCCAGTATCAAAACTTTACAATCTGATACAAAAATTTTAGAGATTATAAACCAACCTCATAACTTCTTTGGCTCACCCAATCAAAATAAGCGCAGTGACTCTGGTCCAGGACAGTGCTTTGAGCTCCATATCAATTCTTTCTTCACCTCTATAAAGTCAACATCCATCCTTAAGATATGTTGCTTGTTCATTTGCTTTTTCAATTTTTCTCATACAAATAACCTATCTTTCCCTTAGTTTACTTTTTGTGTAATCCGCCCTCCATGCCATACCACCAGACTATATGTAAATCCAGCAACCTGCACTGTCATCTAAAAAGTGTTGTCAGAATCATGGATCAGGTGTTCCAATCCATCAATCCAGTGGATTACCACTCTGTGTCAAACTTGTAAAGTGAAAATCTTAAATCACCTTGGCCAATACATTGTGCACACTGCGCACACCTGTGACCTTATTTGCCCTGCCAATCTATCACCTATTTAGTGCAATATAACTAAAAAGTGTTCCTCTAGCATTATGGTCAGGTGCAATATAACTACCAACAAACAAAGAGCTTGTAGGAGTTGTCATCCTCCCTGCCTCTCCTGTCCTTGGGGTTGTTCCCTCAGACCAGTGGTTGCCCACATTTCAGATATGTTGTTGATTATAGGGCTTTGATATACGCTTGAATAGATTTACTTCAGATGTAACCCTAAAACGTCTTTTTGCATAAGTCACTAGAACTGCTGAGCATCTGGATTTCTTTATTCTACACTGGGTGATAATACACCCCGTTTGGATGTCTAATATTATTTTAATCAGATATTACCCTGACAATGGAGGTCTTTATTCCAGATGGTATATGAGGCAATATGAGCTAATTCAGGTCTTGTGTATATGTCCATAAAGAAAAAAAGAGCTTTTGTAGTTTGGAATGTCCATATTATCCATCTGGGACAGATTATATATATATTATCTGTCTGTCTACTTTTGGTTCGCTTTAGTGTAAGCAACCTTATAGGACGTTGGAACGATCAGTGTTAAATAATTATTGTTTGGGCTTGTTTCACTAGAAAGATTTATTTTAACAATTTTATATTTGTTATTAAGCTTTTTGACTGTTGATGTTTCATTGAGGATGATCCTTGACAATGTTTGTAGGGATTCCAATTATTTCTTTACCAACAATCAGTTTTTAAGTTGATTAATTGGTGTTTGTTGCCAATTGATGAGGTGTTTTCTGAGTTACTGAAGATTGACAACGCTTTTATTGGCAACAGCTCGCAGGTTAGCCTGAGGGATGCTGTTGGGATTTTTGCCCATATTCCCAGCTTGCTAGACTACCAGGAATCGCTAGGGGATAATTCTCTAAGGCAAAGTGAATTGGAAATCAGTTGGCCTGAGTTTTGGAGTAACTACATTTGGGGGGTTTTGGGATATTCGCCTGGTCATATCCATTCAGGATTGATTGGATGAATACTTAAGAACTCATTGGGCGGAGTTGCTGATAAAACAAGAGGTCTGATAGTGATTAACTATCAAGTGTATCAATTGGGATCAGTCAGGTTTCATCACTGACTGATTTAAATGAATAGCAAGTTGTGAGGCGATTGATGCCACCTGCAACTAGCGAATTGATCAGTTGGTGCGTGACCTGCCTTAATGGATAATAAGTACCATTACCTAAGCAGTTTGCTAGCCAAATATGGTTGGTTCACTTATATCAAGAGGAAAACGTTAGGGACATGTTTTCTGACTCTTTCCGTTTAGGTCTTGAGGATGTCCAATGATGGAATCCTAGCCATGATGGGGAAGATCAATGCTGCTAAGATGAGGATGGGTGATTCAATGGCAATGGCTGCCATTTCATCGAAGAGGTGTCAACTGAGGGTTAGATGACTGAATCCCCACTATAGATTCCCTAGTATTCACTTATAATAAAAAACCCAGAGTTTATAACAGAGTTATACAGTTCTATAGTTTTCATCTGGTATATAGTTTAAGTAGTAAACTATCATCAGCTTTCCATTGTGCTATTCTTTTCAAGAATATCATTGCTGTGTGTGATAATTGGGAGACTCTTAGAGAAAAGAGTAAAGATCTGAGTGGGGATCTATAAAAGAAGGAGAAAAAATAGGGGATTGTGCCAACTGTGTGTTGTACCAAAGAGACTGTCACCAGGGATTCTCAGAAAAGATTGGGCTGGACAGAATGAGGGAACAAATCCTGAGATCACAACATCCCAATTATTTTAATTGGGAATATTGGCCAAGCGTCGGGCCGAGATATAAGAATTCATTATCAACTATGGATAATAGTTGTCATACTATTATCAACAAATAATCTAATATACTATATGACGCAGACAAAGTGCACAAGAAACTGAACCTGTGCAGTAAAAAGATTACTAGGGTTTTTTTGCCAATAATAAACCCAATACAGTAAATTTTTACAAGTTGGTGTTCACTACAGGGGTGTAGTTGAGTTAGTAACTTATAAGGATGTCATATGAAGATGCTTCCAATTTTGGAAATAAGTTACTGAGGGAAGTAATGAAGACAAAATGTAAAGTGGATCACGTTCATTGGCGTTAACCAGGCTCAGAAGTGGAGCTCCAAGTAAAGCAAATTGAAGATACTCCAGTTCAGGGAAAAGGACTTGCAGCCTAGATATGGAACTATCTAGTGCTGCAAGGAAATTTGTCCCACCTGACATCTACTAAAGATGAAGAGTATCAGCAGGGCCAACTTGGGTTGAAATTGGGTCCGCTGGAAATAGGCCCAAGGATCAGCAGGGCCAACTTGGGTTGAAATTGGGACCACTGGAAATAGTCCCAAGGAACAGCAGGATTAACTCAGGTTGAAATTGGTTCCACTTTATATAGTCCTGAGGAGAGAGTGTTTAGGTGAGGCATTGGATGGAATAGGAAGCAGTCAATCCAGAGAATTGGATTTCCATACCAATGAAGATATGAAATCAAAATAGGAAATGATTGATCCAAGCTAGTGGAGAAAATCATTTGACTCAATAACACTCAACCAATGATCAGAAGTTGCTGGAGACGAGTTCATCAATTCAGGAGAAATTGGATGAAGCTAACGAAGCCAGAACGACCTGTGTAATTAAGGATGGCAATAAATTCCAAAAACATTTTCAGGAGAAAAAAAATCAGAACAATTAGATGAAAAAGTTGGCTAATGAGATATGAAGATCCAAAGCATCAGTTGCAGAAATAAGAGATGAAATCAGGACCTGTTGGACGAATAACCAGTCGGGATTAAAGGCCTATTCTTTAAGAGTAATGCCAAAAATTGGCAAGAGTAGCCTATAGTGAAGAAACAGTGCTGCTGGTTGTATAGTGAAGGTCAATACTGATCAGAAGTATTGAGCCTAAGAGAAAAGAGTTGCAATGTTCCCAGCGGACCTCTGAACCATTAAATGGTTATGTCCTGAGATTTTGGTCAAGTCCTAGAAGAGGACCACTGAACCAAATGGTTGGTTAAATATTAAGTGGATAAGATTTTGAACCATGATAACTGGTAGGTTTAAGTACCTAGGATCCAGTTTGGATAAAGGGGAAAAGAAGGACCCCTGAACCTTTTTGTAGGTTGCAAGTCCTATTTCAAAAGAAAATACAATATATATAATATAAAATATCGATTTTTATGGTCTATGAGTTTTGGACCTAAAAAGTGATGAGAAATCCCAAAGGCCAAATTGAGGAGATTCCATGATTTTGGGATTCTCAAATGAGCTGGTGTTAACCGGTCATAAGGAACCAAGAGCATCAACCTATTGGTTGATTGGGAGCAACTTGCTGATCTGTCAGAGGGCCAGCAAGAGGAGGTGCTCAAATTATTCAAAAAGTATTGGGAATTTTTCGCTCAGGATGACCATGATTTGGGATGCGCATGAGATGTGATCCATAAGGCCAACACTGGGGAAAATTTACCAATCAGGATGAGACTGATCAATAATCTAAAGCAGCTGAAGTGGTAGTGGATGATGAAATCAGCAAACTAGTGAAGCATGGGCTTCTAGTTCCATCATCAAGTCCTTGGGCGATTCTGATCCTAATTGTGAAGAAAAAGGATGGCTCCAACCAGGTGGTTATCAACTACCAAAAGCTGAATAAAACTATGAAGAAGGATTCATATCCCCTACCAAGGATTGATGATGCACTAGACCGATTTGGAGAAGCAAAGTATTTCTCCATGATAAACTGATCCCAGGATATTGGCAAATTGACTTGCCAAAAGAAGACCAGGAAAAATGCGAGATTATTACCGTGCAGGGGCTATATCAACAGACGAGGATGCCCCAGGGTCTATGTAATGCGCCTGAAACGTTCCAGAGGGCCATGGATGCCATACTTAGTGACTTGAAGTTGTTGTGCATCCTGGTATACCTGGACAATATCAATGTGTTCAATAGGACGTTTACTGATTACCTATACCACTTGGAAGAAGTATTCAAGTGACTGTCCATGGCTAACCTGAAGATTAAGCTGAGAATTGTCACTTCTTCAAAAAAGAGTTAGAATATCTGGGATTCGTGATCATCTCTAGTGGATTGCAGCTGCAAGCCCAGAAAATAGAAGCCATAGAATGGATGGCTTTGCCAAAGAGTGTCTGAGACATACAAGTGTTCCTTGGGATGACCAGATACTACAGAATATTTATTTGGGACTTCACCTGAATAGCTGTCATGGAAACGGCAAAAGAAGTTTAGACCGGCCTGCCAGTCAGGATGTGTGAACACCCAAAAAGCAAGCCAGAATGCCAGAGGCATTGCTGACTGTATGACTTGATATGGAGCTGGGAAATGTGATACCACGAAGTGGTGGTGTAACAACAGGGTAAGGAGTGTCCCAACAGCAAACCACACTAAACCCATTCCCAACTCAGTGGTTCTAACTGCAGGAGGTGAGATTACTGGGACAGTCTTAACGCGATTCTTGGTTTGAGAGGCCAACTCATTGGGGGCGATAGGGAGATGGGTTCTCTATATCCGTTGTTGTACATAGGGCCATAAAATCCCCATGTATTGTTGTCAGAAATTCATAAGAGCGGGGTTGTAAGACCAAAAGTGTCTGACTCGCTGGTCCCAATCAATGATAGAGGGAGCCATGGTGACCAAAAGAATTGGTAAAGCCCACCCAGAGTGCGGGGCGATGAGCCACCAGGGAAATGCCATCTGGGATGCGGTTAGAACAGAAAAAAAAATTTGATTTTTTTAGCAAAACTTTATTGGGAAAGGAAAGTAAGAAAAAAGACCAACAATTTTATCAGTGCCATGCAACTGATTAAATAGTGGTTGATTGGGTAGTGACAGGATGGGGTTGAGACCCAACAAATTCAGCCTGACCGGTGCATTGTTCAGGAATGGGGGGGTTTATTATTTGAGAACCGACATTGCAAAATTTGGCAGCAGGCTGAGTCTCTGTCAGTTTGACCTCAAACGTCTGAACCAGGGCTCAACTACATTTCTGATGATTAGCACAATGGCGTTTGGCCCAACGGGCAATGGGAATCCCCAAGGCCATCCCTTATAGGGATGGGTCCATTTGGTTGGGAATGGGTTCAGGACAACCAACCCGCCCATGCTCAGTTGTTTAACCATTTATTTGGTCAATAGCAGCACATCAGGTGCAATGCCCAAATTACTATTTGAGGGCTTCGAACCCTCATTGATAGCACCCAATATTTGTTCAACTGGTCTGGAGATTGAATTGGAACCGTCAGGCAATATGGCCAATATCTCATTCTTCATGCTTTTAAAGTCATTTGAGTTTTGGGCATCAGCTAGATTGCTGGCCAAATTAGACCCAACCGATTTCAATTTGAAAATCTCAGCACAGATTTCACTAATTCCCCGCAACAGTTTTGCTGAGGTAAGTGTGGGTATTGGAGGTGGGATTCAAAGTGGATGAGCTGTTACCCAACGCTCATCTACTATGTGAGTGAGGTCACCCTAAGTGATGAGAGGTACCACCATCCTCTTCAGTGTCTTTTTATTCAGGAATGGGAAGATGGCCTGATTAAGAGCCAAAGGACGTTCCCTGAGACTTATAATAGTGAGCCCTTATTCCATCTGTTGAATGATCCAAAAAAAGGATTTGTATGGAATAAAGAAGAGCAGGAATCCTTCGATGAGCTATGCCAGTATCTAATAGATACTCTGATTCTGAAATATATGAATTTCAATTGAGAGTTTATTATACAAACTGATGCTTTGTAAATGGCAATTGGCACTGTACTAAGCCACGTAGATGAATTTGGGAACAAACATCTGGTGGCATATGTGAGCTGGACACTCTCAGCTGCTGAGAGAAACTACACCATGACTGAGCATAAATGCCTTGTGGTCATTTATGCATGTAAGCAGCTTTGGGTGTACATCCATAAAACATGTTTTAAACTGTTGACAGACCACTCCTCGTTGCATTGGCTCCATAATTTAAGAATACCCAAAGGATGACTGGCCCAATGGGCACTTAAGCTACAGGCTTACGATTATGAGATTGTCCACTGAGCGGTGGCTTCTCACCAGAACACGGATGGCTTATCACAGTTACCAATAGTCCAGATGGTATACCCACAGGTGGATGAGCTATTCCAGATAATGGTCGACGGAGAAATCGGGAATGAGCCCTGAGAAATCCAAGGTGTGCTTTGGAAAGCAATGGAAAACACCAAGACCATGGATGGACAAGTGTTTAAGATGATCAACAGGAAGTGGTTATTATTCCCAAAGCCGTTGGAAAGGGCAGCTATTGTATAAGCCGCTCATAAGGTTGTCAGGCATGGATGCCTGAGAAAAACAACCGATCATATTTGCCAGTACTACTGGGAGTCCATTAACTATGATGTCGCAGGCTATCTAGCTTGTTGCATGGAGTGCCAGCTGCACAAGCCACATAAGAATACAACTGGATACTGACTGGTCCGCCCTGGATTTTCCTGGCATATGGTGTCCATTGACGTAATGGGACCATTGACAATGAGCACAGGGGGAGTCAAGTACATTATAGTTGCCATTGACCATCTGACAAGATGGGTCGAGATGAAGGCCCTAACAAAAGTAGATGATACCAGCACTGCGAGGTTCATCCTGGATCAAGTAGTATATTGACATTGATGTCCGCAGGTCCTACTTAGCAATAATGGGACAAACTTCACATCTCATGTGATCCCAATATTGAATGAGATAATGGGAATCAGAGAAGCCATGTCAGTACCCTACCAGCCAGGGACAAACAGACTGGTAGAATGAGTGAATGGAACTCAGGCCATGATGCTGAGGAAGCTGGTCGCAGAAAGAACTTCCACATGAGGAACGTACCTGAGTTTGGTGACGTTTGCCTACAATATCAGTCTTCATACTAAAATGGGAAAAATGCTGTTAGAGTTGTTATGTGGGAGGAAGGCCGCATTGCCGCAAATTTTATACTCAGTGGTGGAACCAACGTTGGGGAAGAGTGCCAAACAGTACTTGAACTGACTGATGAATATCCTAAACAATATACAATTGCAAGCATTCAATACTACATTGAAGAAAAGGATATGAGCGAAATTGATAAATGATAAAAAACTAACAGGCCTTAGCAGAATATTGAATAGGCGAATGAGTAAACTATTGTGATATGCATGGTTTTGGAAGGGGAAACAAACTAGATGCATTGTGGTCAGGTCCGTTTGAAGTTATCACCAAGATGGTGACTGACGCCTACTCCATCAAGAATCTCTTGGATGGAAGAGTTGTAAATCGAGTCCATGCTAAATACTTGAAGCGATGGATTGATGAAAAAATTAGAAGAGTTTTCAAAGGACTGATGAACCATTAAGTTGGTCATGTCCTGATAATTAGGTCAAGTCTAAAAAAAGACCTCTGAACAAATCTATATGGTTAAGTCCAAAAAAAGGACCTCTGAATCATAGAAAACTGGTAGGTTTAAGTACCCAGGACCCAGTTTGGGGAAAAAAAATAAAAAGATGGACTGCTGAACCTTGACAAGGTCAAGTCCTATGGAAAAAAAGAAGAATAAAAATAGAAAATTGATAAAAGATATTGTGAATAAAAAATTATAAACCCATAGAAAAAACTGATATAGTTTTATAATTTTTATTTTTATTAATTGTCTTTAATAGGAACTATTCTTTCCGCTCAAGTTCAATTTTGAGTGATTTAATTAAGTAATAGTTTAAATTTATCACTGCCACCTGGCCACACTCTTTTACAATATGTTCGTGGATCAGCCGCCTGCTGCTCCAATATGGGGTAGTGGTGCTCCATCACCTAGCATTTTCTGCCCTGCGGGCAAATGCATTTGCATGGGGCCAAATAGCCCAACATCTTCATCCAGCCGTTTTATCCCACCATGGAATTTAGAACTCCACCTGGCGTGTATCCACCCTTCTCTCCCCCATCTTCTTGCCCTCCCTTGATCCACAATCCGGTTTTGCCTCCAAGTTGACTATGGGCGTTTATTTCTGTATGCCAACAAGGCAATATATCAAATTGGCTACCGCTGCTTTTGCACCAACTGGCTTTATCTATTTCCACCCTTTTAAGGCTATTTTGATATTGGATTCCAGATGGAGGAGGCCGCTGCAGCAGCGGCTTCTACTCCACTTATTTTTAAAAATACTCCCATCCCTACTACCCAAACTCGCCTGCCTACAGATACCACAATGGTGGTATCCTTTGCATCCTCCTTCCCACCTCCCACCCCAAGTTTTGTATGATCAGCTGATGGCGGGGCTTCTGGCATATGGATCTCAGCCCAACCTCATCATCGCTGTTCCCTCTGGTGCAGAGTGCCTTACTGCCCCTCGCGCAACTGCCACCATTATCCCACACCACCCTGCCATAGCCCAACAAATCCCCCCATGCTTGTATTGCAGCAGCATCTGAGCACTTTTTTTGGGCTTGGGTTGATAATGGTCACCAAATTTGTCCCATCTGTTTTGGCCTCGACCATTCCAAAATAACTTGCCCCCAAGCCACTTCCTCTGATGCAGCTTCAGAGCCACATTCAGTGGGTTCTGAATGGGGCATTTGCTGCCCCCTCTCACCCAACATTCTCGTTTGATGGGACAGAGTGGGAAATTGGCGCCCACCAAATCAACCACACACATTAACCCACCCAATTCTACTCCCACCGGTCAGAGTCAGGCTTGGATCACTATTCGCTCCCAAGCAACCCATTCACCCACTACCATCCACCCAACTTCTAATGCCACAATTCTTGTAAACCAGAATCCAGGGGACCTATTGGCTGAGATTGACAAATCAGGTAAAGTTATTATGAGTGAGCAAACTGGTCAATCACTTGGCCAGTTCGATTATAGTCAGGCTGAATTTTTCCTCTCTGACTTTGATGATACCCCACCCACCAAACGTTTAACTCCTAAACCCAATGCTGTCCCCTACCAAAGTGACCACCAGCTTGCCTTAGCTGCGGTGGCCTCTCCCCAGTGCCCAATCCTACTAAAAGCAGTGGAAAAATCAGTGGCTCAATACCATCTAGGGCTGCCCACACTCTACTTCCCCCCAATTTCCCTGAATCTCCATGCAGCGATATTTCTAAATTATTTAATGATGCTGAAGCTGCCGTCATGCATTTCACTAAACTAGCAGATTTTAACCCATCTGCTAAAATCACCCACCAGAGTGTCTCTGATTTTGCCCAACTCCCAAAAGCTCACATTCAAGATGAACTCCATTTAGCAGAATTTATTGAAGCTCTCTAACGCGTTAGGCTTGATGTGGAGGTGGAGAACTCATACTACAATGCCATCCACCCACACTATGCTGATGCCCCGACTCCCTGGCTTTCCGCTTTAATCCGTATCTCCAACCAATGTGACATAGTTGCGGTGAACTCATCTGCAGACAAACCTCCCGGCCCCCCCTCACCCTCAGCCATGGTGGGTTAGCAGTTTCCGCTCCCCACCAGTTTTAATGTTTTTGTTTTGTCTTCCCAGTCGTTCAATCCATTGGGTTGTTTTATTCTATTTTGGTTTTTTGATTTTTGGTACTGTTCATCCATGGTAGGCGTACCTCAAATAAAATTTAAATTTAATTGTCCCTGATATGTGGATGATTCCGCCTATGTCGCCTCTTGGGGGAGGGAGGATGGATCGCGGTAGGAATGAACAGTCCATTAAAATTGATGTGAGATCAGATGCTAGTGATGGCTAAACCTACACAAAACCATGTTCTTTGAGAGGATGCAGAGCTCTGCAAGAAAGCGACTAGTGGAAGGGAAATTGAAATGTCAGAAGAAGCCAATTGCAAAACCCCAGAGTGGGGAGGAAAGCAAAAGTATAAGAAGAGACAGTTGGCAAATAACCCTGAGTAATCCTGATATGTGACCCGAGCTGGAAGATTAGTTTTGAGCGCCTAACGACGGGCTTCAAGAACACTGGACATATGGGCTGGCAGCAAACAAGGGATTCTTGACAGGGGTTGTCAAATCATGCCCCCTACTAAAGCCATCAGCGGAAGATACTGATGGGAAGCGCCAGTGAAGAGATAATCATGCAGAAAGCGAATGGCATCCTTCAAACGATGACTACAGGCTTCTCAGATGCTGAAGCTGAAGGAGCAGTGAAACCTGGGAGAGGCTGGAAGCTTTGTGGACCAACTTCAAAGAACTTGGCCAGCAAAGCGAAGAGCATAAGTGGCGGTATCCTGATCCAGGATGTTATCAAGATCAGAGGGATTCAGCGATATGGACAAAGCCTCAGTGACTTGGGCCTGGAGTTCAGCGTAGGGGAGCTTGATATGAATACTGTTACTGATGGTGAGCTCAGTAGCCAGAACAGCAAGTTTGTAATATTGTCTGAGTCAGAAGAGGAACTCAAGAAGCAGGTCTGACTCAGCAATAAATGAGCAATCAAGAGCAAATGGCATAATCGCTGGAGCATCCATGATGATGGTCGGTGCATCAGCGAAAGGAGCTAAATCCAGGAGGGTTTCAAAATTCCAACTCTGGAATCGAAGATAGAGGAAGAATCGGCTGAGAGTTGTTTGAAATGATTGCAAGCCTAGTTTTGAAGAAATTGGTTACTGTTTCTGGTAATTCGATGGAAGGACTAGCTGCTGGCGCCAGACTAGGCGTATGAGTTCTCAAAGGACCATAGAAGAGGTTCCGCTGAGCAGACTCATCTGCTTAAAGAGACGGAGGTCTTGAACACACAAACTATTCAGAAGCTGCTGTATCATAGCTCAGAATTCAACATATGAGCTGGATGAGAGGGGGAGGTCAGACTTATATGGAAATCGACATTATGCACTCTACAATCCATTAAGCTTCAATTTCGGAGAGATTAATCTCTAATTAATGGGATAAGCTCTCCTAGAAGAATTAGGAATGAATTTAGTCAAGAGGTTATGAGAGAAATAACAAGGGTGAATAAAAATTAAGTATTCTTAAAATGGGTCATGAAACAAACATTGACGGCAAGAGTCTCCTGTCTAGGATGAGGAGAAAATCAGGAAATCAAGGACGCTGGACTAAGAATCCTGAATAAGACTGTGGGTCATATGCCCTATGGGGGGAAAACTGGATCCCAGGACTAATATTGTCACAAGTAGATCGATCATCACAGCATGACAGTAGATCATGGGGACTGCACTCTTAGTAGGCGTTATCAAGGAGGAAGAGGAAGAGCGCCGCATGCCAAAGGTCATCCCAAGCAGCGTTAGTATTGACAAGTGTACTCCATTTGAGCCAACAAAGTATTTGACCGAGTGTCTGAAGCAGTGTTCTCATGCCCCGGTCCTTTTCTTGCTAGAACTTAGACAAGAAGGGGGATGTTTTGGGATCTTGCCCATATTCCCAGCTTGCTAGATTATCAGGAATTGTTAGGGGATAAAACCCTAAGGCGAAGTGAATTGGAAATTGGTTGGCCAAGTTTTGGAGTAACTATGTTTGGGGGATTTGGGGATATTTTCCTGGTCATATCCATTGGGGCTTGATCCAGATGGATACTTAAGATCTTATCATGCGGAGTTGCTGATGAAACAAGAGGTCTGATAGTGATTAACTATCAAGTGTACCAATTGGGATCAGTCAGGTTTCATCACTGACTGATTGGGAATGAATAGCAAGTTGTAAGGCGAGTGATGCCATCTGCAAACTGCAAAGTGATCAGTTGGTGCGTGACCTGCCTTAATGGGTAATAAGTACCATTACCTAAGCAGTTTGCTAGCCAAATATGGTTGGTTCACTTATATCAAGAGGAAAACGTTAGGGACATGTTTTCTGACTCTTTCCGTTTAGATCTTGAGGATGTCCAATGACAGAACCCTATTCAGGATGGGGAAGACCATCGCTGCTGAGACGAGGATGGGTGATTCAATGGCAATGGCTGCCATTTCATCGAAGAGGTGTCAACTGAGGGTTAGATGACTGAATCCCCACTATAAATTCCCTAGTATTCACTTACAATAAAAAACCTAGAGTTTATAACAGAGTTATACAGTTCTATAGTTTTCATTTGGTATATAGTTTAAGTAGTAAACTATCATCATCTTTCCATTGTGCTATTCTTTTCAAGAATATCATTGCTGTGTGTGATAATTGGGAGACTCTTAGAGAAAAGAGTAAAGATCTGAGTGGGGATCTATAAAAGAAGGAGAAACAATAGGGGATTGCTGCCGACTGTGTGTTGGACCAAAGAGACTGTCACCGGGGAATCTCAGAGAAGATTGGGTTGGACAGAATGAGGGAGCGAATCCCTAAATCATGACATCTCAAGGATTTTAATCAGGAATACTGGCTGAGCGTTAGGAACGAGATATAAGAATTCATACTCAACTATGGATAATAGTTGTCATACTATTATCAACAAATAATCTAATATACTATATGATGCAGACAAAGTGCACAAGAAACTGAACCTGTGCAGTGATAAGATTACTAGGGTGTTGCTGATAATGACCCCAATACAGTAAATTTTTACAGATGCTAACTTCTTTCAATGGATTAATGGTCCCATTACCTGAGCAGATCTCTAGCTTGGAAAGGTTAATTTGATCAGACTGGACAAAAAAGTTTTTACGCACTATTTCCTAATAAGTCCATAGAGGTTTGTGATATCGTTGGGGGTAGATCCTGACTAGGTGGAGAGGTTTTCATCATTTGAGACAACACATTAGGGTTAAGTTCATCTGCGACAGATGTCATTCTTATTGGTTGCTGTCAGATTCTGTGGTTGACCCAAAAATAAACCCATAGACAACCAACAGATCTGGCCAATTATCTAACAATTCTTGAACTAATACACTAGTTCTCACCTAAAGCCTATTTCAACTACACGGCTCTGGCCTATTATGTCAACTTCAATTCAATCTGAATATTCTATCAAAAACTTGGGCTGAATACACTCACAGATTCAGGATGATTGTCGCTGCACCAAAGCTCAGCAATTAGTCCAACTACCAGGACCAATCTTATTAATTAGCATAAGCAATCATTTGGGGATTGACCTGAAGATAATGTCTATCAATCCCATGGACAGATAGACATTAAAAGTAATAAATCTCCCACCCTAGGGCGAAATTCATATGTCAATCTTTGTAATCGGCATGATAGCACTTGCACATGGACCTCCCAAATGGGAGAACCTAGTGCTATTGAGAGAGGCCTGCTGACATTCTAATTAGGGGTGCTTTATTCACACCAATCAATAAAAAATTTCACAGAAGATGTATTTCGTCAGCAGTATGATGAAACGCAAATAAAGAGCATCCTAGGACAATTTTTCATGTTCTTATTGCGATTTTTGTCCCTGAAATCCTCCCAATTTTGAGAGCGTTATGCCACTATTAACCTAGCAATTGGTGTCAGTTATATCAGTTCAAGGGACGAACTGAGGTGGAAAATAATCTACAGAAATTGTGTGCTCAAATGTAGCCAGAAGATACCCTAGAAATATAAATACTGTCACCTGGCCTAATGATTAATTATCAAATATATATCATCTAATAAATATATTTTATTTAATCTCTTTCCTAGTTATTTTATCATAATCTTTTCTTTGAGAAGTGAAAACAAGCTGAAAGTTCCAAATTCCAAGCTTGTAACTGTACCTGTCTCTGAAGAAGCTCCCAATTTCAAAAGGAAAATTAAGCTTGAAATCAACCAGAAGTGTTAGGGCTATTTGAATGCGCCTAGTGAGTTTCCAAACGGTGAAAATCCCATAAGCCACTGGTAATATCAAGGATCATTCTTCCAAAATTTTGTCCTGATTAAGTGTGAAGAATTTTAACTATCAAGCTAGTGATCCTTGTGTTTTAACAACTGGTTCTCACTCAAAATCAGTACACTCTCTAAAATGGATTCACACAACCAGTTTCTGGAAGATTTGGCCAGACAAGATAGCAACAACAAGATGGAAAATAGTGGCAAGTAAATCTCAGGTTATTTAATACCAGCCACCAAGGCTCTGATGCAGGTACCTCCTACTCCCTGTATCTTATCATAGTGGGGAGCTCATTTAGATACAACAAGCCTTATTGACTTACATTTGGAAGCGTAAAAGCCATGCTGGAAACTCAAGATCAGGGTTTTAGATTGGTACTTCACAAATCGATCCTCCTTCAGCCTGTTCTATTACCTTAAGAGACCAGGCGCTCAAGGTAGAGATATGCATGAAGAGCCACGATGCAACTATGTCATCTCTTGCCAGATGTAACACAGACAGTCAAGCAACTAACTATTTTCTGGTTAACTTTGTTCAACCCTCAATCAAGCATACCCAGTGAATCCTTGCTAAACAAAATCTGGAACTCACAGAAATTTACCATGTGTAAGGGGAGGAAAAATCTTTCCAAAATGCTCTACTGGAAAAAATAAAGTCCAGTTTTACTGAAGTTCAAAAAACAATTGTGGATATAATGGGACTTGCCAAATGAAGCTCATTAGAGATTTAATACCCTCAAAAAGCTTCTAAATTAAGGAGTCCTGAAGTTAGCCGCAGAAGTTCTTGCTGACCATGAACTATCACATGAATGGGTACAATACATAAATACCAGCTGTCAAAAACTGGAAACTCATTCTGATTTCCTATTTTCTCAGTCATAATGACTACCATACATGCCACTTCAGGCCAAAGAAATCACCTGGAGTTAAATACAAAGCATGACGATTTCAAGAATTATGTTTGGGATGAGCTGGATACTGTAAACAAAAACATCAAAAACCTTTCAGCAAAACCAGCCATCCTGAATAGGATGAAAAGGATGCCCAGATCAAAGGGGAATTTTAAAAATTTGAACTGTGGTGTCAAGATTACAGGCCAGAATAAATGATTTACTCAGGAAAATTGGGAACTCAGAATTCAATTACTAACTGTAAATTCCCAAGTAGACAATATGGCCAAAGATATTAAAAGCACAAAGGCAAATCATGTTTTATTCAAAGAGTAGTATGACAACCTTTAAAAAGAATTTAAATCCCTCAAAAAACAAAGCCTCCAGTGCTCACCCAGCATTGAAAAAAGAGATATGGGTAAAAGATCTGTTCATTAGGTCAAAAAACAGTTTGAAAACCAACTAAGGAATGAACTCAAGCATTGGAATCCAATAGTTTGGAGCAATATCATGAAATTGAATAATCAGAAATCAACACTGATACAGAAACCAATAATTAAACATCCGTTCTATACATAGAGTTCTGGCATTAATCCTGACTCCAAATACTCCCCAACGGGAAAAAGGGTTGATTCTGAATGATGATACACCAAGATGTTCAAGAAGAAATACAACCCCTATTCCTGAAACAGGGCGAGATTACTTTATACCATTGAATTTACTAAAGTTCAATAAGGATGGGAACGTTCAAACTTTCCTCAAGATTTTATAAAAGCAATGAGGGGAGCATCAGACCGTGCAAAAGGATTAGCACTGATTAACTCACTCAATGCCCTTAGCTGTGACCTCATTATGCCCTATTTAGGCAATGATTGGTTCTATATAAATGCCAAAATTGCAGTGACAAAACAGAATTGAGGGCCTGATAAATTAGAAACCTGAAAAAGAGAGCTTCTTAATATTGAATTTAAGCAGAATGAGACTATTAAGGACTTTGTGGACAGATTTTTCCATGAGGCACAATGTCATGGAAATGGCAGAAGAAGTTTAGAATGGCCTGCCAGTCGGGATGTGTGAGCATCCAAAAGGAAAACCAGAATTCCAGGGGCATTGCCAATCAAATGACGTTGTATGGAGCTGGGCATTGGGAAATGATGAATCGTTGGTGTAGCACAACAGTGAATATGATCCCAAGAGCAAACCACATCGAGCCTGCTCCAGACCCTGAAGGTCTTGCTGAAGGGGGCGGTGCCACAGAAATATTTTCAATGAGTTCTCCAGAATATGGGGCTGGTTCAAATGGGGAGACAAGAGGGCAGATTTTTGCCTGAAGGTGGTGGACATAAGGCCACAAGATCCCAGTATGCTGTTGTTGGAAGTTCATAATGACAGGGTAAAATTACCAGAAGTATTTAGCTCACGAATCCAATATACAACAGTGGAGGCCATAGTGACCATGAGTACTGGTAGAGCCCATCCAGTGTACGGACTGACAGGCCATCAGGGAAAAGCCATCGGGGATTTGGCTAGAAGGAAATCAACTGAATAAAAATTGATGGTTTTTTTGAGGCAAATTTTTATTGCAAAGAAAGTTAAAGAAAATTGACAAACAATTTTCTCAGTGCAATGCAACTGATTAAATAGTGGTCAATTGGTGTGGGGACAAGCTGGGATCAGGACCCTCAATTTTTACCCAACTGGCGATTATTTTGGAATGGGGCGGATAAATTCACTGGGAACTAACATTGAGAATTTGGTGGCAGGCTGAGTCACTGTCAGTTTGACCTCAAACATCTGAACTGAGGCTTGGCTACGTTTCTGTTGGTGGCACAACGGCGTTTGGCCCAACAAGCAGTGGGAATCCCCCAAGGCCACCCCATGTAGGGGTGGGCCCATTTAGTTGGGAACAGGTTCAGGACGCCCAACCCACCCATGCTTGGTTGCTGGGCCATTCATGCAGTCAGTCATTACTTTTGGGCGCAACGCCCAATTTTCCAGCAGGGAGCTTTGAACCATTGTCAATGGTGCCCAATGCTGTTACCTGCCCATCAGGGATGTTCCCGATGATTTTGGGAGGGGGTGATTTTTTGATCATAGTGTTGACTGGATTGAAACCATCAGCCATTCCAACCAATAGATCAGTATTCATCACTTTTTGACCATTTTAAATTTGAACATTGGGCTGACTGCCTCTCAATTTTGTTCCGATCAATTTCATTTTGGTGATCTTGACGCAGATTTCACTGATTCCTCATAACAGTTCTGCCAAGGTAAGTGTGGGTACTGGGGGAGGGATCCGAAGCAGAAGAGCTGTTACCCAGCGCTTGTCTACCATGTGGGCGAGATCGCCCTGAGTAATGAGGGGTACAGCCATCCTCTTTGGTTCCTTCTTGCTCGAGAATTAGAAAATGGCCCAATCTATGCCCAGAGGACGTTCCCAGGACTCAAATTACCATTTCCTTTTTCCAAGGTAAGGGCCCCCCTGCTGAGAAGCTGCATGAGAGCCACATTCTTGTGCGCCTTGGGTAACTTGATTGCCATAACCGTCGCGACTTTTTTGGGGGGAGCTTTGGGGTAGGATACATGGAATGCTTCGACCAGTTCCATACAGTTTATGCAAATGCACGCCTTGACCCAACTGTTTTCATATGCCAGATACCCTTTCCAAGCCACTAGGTATTGTACAGACCGTTGGGATTTTTGGGATGCCAGGATATTCTCTACCTCGGCCTCTTCCCCATTCTTGACGATGATTGGTTCAGGTTCCATGGGAACCATACCCTTGAAGGGCGGCAGCTGGGAAACATGGAAGATGAGGTGCTGTTTCCAATGAGCAGGGATCTTCAACCAGAACGCACTGTTACCCAAGACCTCCTCCACCAAATGGGGGCCCAAACATTTACTAGCAAACTTACGGGAAGGGGCTTGAATTATTAAATGATGGGTAATAAGCATAATATAGGAGCCCACCGTTAAATTGTGACCTGGGATCTGCTTGCAATCTGTAAACCACTTGTAGTCATCGATGGCCTTAGTTAGATGTTCATGCACTAGGGATTGGGTTGACCTGATATGTTCTTCATGATCCGCGGCAGCTTAAATTATGGGCCGCAAGCAAGGTCTGACTGAGAATGAAGGATTATATTCCAACGTTGATTTGTAGGGAGAAAACCCTGTGGATGCGTAAGTCCCATTATTATAAGCAAATTGAGCGAGGGGAAGATCATCAGCCCAGGTGTCCTGCGCGGCTTCAGCATAGCAACGCAGGTACTGTTCAAGGACTTGGTTAACTCACTCGATCTGTCCATCAGACTGAGGATGATATGCAGTGGAACAACAGGGGGATATTTTAAGGATAGATAGGAGTTCACTCCAAAACCGCGCGGTGAACTGTGAACCATGGTCACTGATGATATTCTGGGGAGACCAAACATTAAAAACACATGGCATATGAAAAGACGGACGGTTTTACTCCAATATAATTGTGGAAGTATAAGGTATAACGAGGGAAAATTTTGTGAAGCGAAACACCACAACCATCACTGCTGTTAACCCATTAGAGTTGTGGAGTTTGACAAAAAATTCCATGGACACCAATGTCCATGGACCCTCTGCCTGCTGTAAGGGGTGTAAAAGACCGTTTTTACCGGAGTGGTCTGACTTAGCCCTGGCACAAGTAATACAATTGGCGTTCCAGACTGGAATTTCTTTTGTCAAACCCGCCCAATTGTAGGTCCACTTGATCAAGTCGATGCATTTCTTGTTGCTGGGATGACCTACCGTGGGGGGATTATGATGTGCACAAAATACCTCAGTTTGGAGAGGGAGGAACCCAGATGAGAGACCAAAAATAAATGAGCCCCTCCTCAAAGGAGTATAGGGAGTGTTTATGACTCAGGTGAGCCAACTGCTCAACCAACTCCACCCCCTCAGGGAAGGCCATTTGACTGGCTAAGACTTGAGCCACTAGCGGGGCATTGGGAGCCAGAGTGACAGACAAAATGACAGGAGGGATAGTCAAAAGGATTTGGGTGGCAGAAATCATGGTAACGAGATCCACTTCCTCTGGGTCTGAGGAACAGTGGGCGGGGCTGCGGCTGAGAAAATTGGGAAGTACATTGAGCGCACCTTTTAAAAATTCTAATTGAAGTTAAAACTGCACAGGTCCTGATAGTTCAGGCTTGCCGATGTGCCAATTTTTGGGGTTTACAAAAGTACAAAAGAGCCTGATGATCCATGTGGACTGTTAACTCATGTTGAGCACCCTGCAACAGATACCTCCAATGAGTTAATGCCCATGCAATGGCTGCCAACTCCTTGTCATAAATGGCCCAAGACTGCTCCATAGAGGTAAACTTCTGAGAAAAATAGGTGACTGGGTGTTCCAAGCCATCATGCTTCTGAAGCAACACTGCCCCCACTGCTACCAACAAGTCGTCGCATGCAACTATATATGACTTGGAGGGATCGGCATGTTTCAAAATGGGAGGGGACATGAACACCTCCATAATCAATTCAAACGCCTGTTGGCAATTAGGCAACCAGCAAAATGGTATGTTTTCCCTGTAAGGGGATGGAGTGGGGCAGTCAGCTGGGAAATGATGGGGAAAATTTTTTCAGGAAAATGATGGTTCCCAAGAAACTCCATAGTTGTTTCTGGGTAGTCAGGGTTGGCCATTCTCATATTGCATCCAACTTATTTGGAGGGATTGCATAACCATCTTTAAGGATGAGGTTCCAAAGGAAGGTAACCTCCTCCTTATAGAACTCGCACTTGAAAGTCTTGACAAACAAGCCAGCCTTATACAAGCTGTCCACAACTGATTCCAAGTCAGTAGTGTGTTGTTTGGGAGTTGGGGAGTGAACTAGAATGTCATTGATGTATGCAACTGCTCAGGTAAACCGGAGGTCACCCAGTACATTGTCAATCATGCGTTGAAATGTACCTGGAGCATTCTTCAGCCCAAAGGGCATCACACAGAATTGGAAAATGCCAAGCTTTGTCCAGATCGTAGTTAACCATTCTTGCCTGTTCATTATCTGAATTTGGTTAAAAGTGTTCACCAGATCCAGCTTAGAGAACATGTGGGATTTAGTGATTGCCTGGCTGATCGTCTGCTCCAGAGGCAAGGGGTAGTGATCAGAAACCGTTACTTTGTTTAAATGGCCATAATCCATGCAGGGATGGAGGGAACCATCCACTTTTTTGGCAAATATGATAGAGGACGTGACAGACGAGGTCTCTTTGAACAATCACCATTTTTTCATCATATTGCTCAACCAAGTGTTGAGCGCAATCTCTTCCTCCCCTGTATGGGAATACAATGGACAGTTGATATTCAATAACTCCATGGTCTTTTGAAATCTACAGTCAAACCTGGTGTGAGAAGGCAGGTGATCCACCTTTTCTGAGTCGAAGATACTTCAATAGTGCATTAAGCTTTCAGGAAAATTGGCCAATATGCCTACAGGAGTGACAAGGGAAGTAATCGAATTGCGGCCTTGCATTATCTTAAGAGTGACAATCAGAGGGAATTCACCTTCCAGCTGATCATAGGTTAATGACAACATATTAGACTCCAAGTGAATCTTGACATGTTGTCAGCGCCACCATCCCACACCTAAGAACACCAGAAACACCAAGTTTGGCATAGCCAAAAAAATGATTACAGAAGCTAAACTGGTGGATTGAAAAAGGTACTGGCTGTTGGACGGCATACAAGGTCTGGGAGGCAGATGAAGCCACCATCACCAAGGGACCCACATCCATTTTAAGTTCTAATTTTTGGGCTAACTTGACACTCATGAAGTTCCCTGCAGCTCTGGTGTCCACCAGGGCCTCAAAGGAGACATGGTGCGAGCTGACACTAATCTTCATAGGCAATAAGAAATAAGCGAAATTTTGTTTATTGGAAGATTTGACCGACTCTGTTGCTTCTGAAGAAATAACTGGCAAATTGGGGGTAAGGTCAGGGGCTTTCGCAGGAGCAAAAATTGGAAGTATGAGGGTGGGTGAGCCATCTTCCTTCATCTGGGCTCTCACAGATTTCTTTATAGATGACTCTGAGTCAGACAACTCGGACACAGGAGTTGTGACAGGATTAGCAACTGGGTCTACCACTGTTTTGAAGGTAGACACTTCGTCCGCGTCTTCATTGGGTAATCCTATCATATAATTTCCCTTCTGATAACAGGAAGCATGGTGTGGGAAGGCATTAATAGTAGTCGCGCGGCACATATTTGATCTACTGTTCCTTGGACGGTGGACCAGACCTCGTGATGAGCAGAAACTGAATCCAAGCCTGCTCTAAAGACTGCCTGAAGCATATCAATAGAGAGACCCAGTGTGGGAGCTAATTCACAGAAGGTAGAATTCAAAGAAGCCAAGCTAGGGGCTTTGCCATGGCATAGAGCAATCTGAATAGGTGGTCCGAGTGTGACACAGGGGGTTTCAAGGCAGCTGACATGACAGCCATTAGTGGAGTGGGGTCTCCTGCTTGTGAGGAAGAGCGCAGAAGGCCTCTAACCCAGCGGCGGGCGTCCCCTTCCACAGCGTCCAACAACGTAAGCCCTTGCTGGGCATGATATAATGCAGAGGTGTTATTAAGCGCAATTGCCATATGCATTTGCAACTCATCGAGAGCATCAAGAACTTGATTGGCTATCTCCTGGGAAGGAACACTTGAGCTTCCTTCTGGGCTAGTGGGAGGGGGAGGAGCAGTAATCCAAGAAGCCTGGGCGGTTTGAAGAAGATTCTCCAAGGTAGAGCAGATACTGTTCAAAAATCAGTAAGTGACCAAACAAACAGCAAAAAGCAGGCTACTGATCGCACATTCATTTGGTAAAGGGTAACCACTGCAGGGCCCACCTCGAAGAGCAGGGAGGAAGTGGCTGGAAACAATGTTTGGTTGATTATACCTTTGTAATGGCAGAAGAAGTTTAGACTGGCCTTCCAGTCGGGATGTGTGAGCATCCAAAAGGAAAACCAGAATACCAGGGGCATTGCTGACCAAACGACTTTGTATGGAGCTGGGCATTGGGAAATGATGAATCGTTGGTGTAGCACAACAGTGAATATGATCCCGATAACAAACCACATTGAGCCCGCTCCAGACCCTGGAGGTCTTACTGCAGGGGGCGGTGCCACAGATGTAGTTTCAATGAGTTCTCCAGAATATGGGGCTGGTTCAACTGGGGAGACAAAAGGGCGTATTTTTGCCTGAAGGTGGTGGACATAAGGCCACAAGATCCCAGTATGCTGTTGTTGGAAGTTCATAATGACAGGGTAAAATTACCAGAAGTATTTAGCTCACGAATCCAATATACAACAGTGGAGGCCATAGTGACCATGAGTACTGGTAGAGCCCATCCAGTGTACGGACTGACAGGCTATCAGGGAAAAGCCATTGGGGATGTGGCCAGAAGGAAATCAACTGAATAAAAATTGATGGTTTTTTTGAGGCAAATTTTTATTGCAACGGAAAAGGAAGAAAATTGACCAACAATTTTATCAGTGCAATGTAACTGATTAAATAGTGGTCAATTGGTGTGGGGACAAACTGGGATCAGGATTCTCAATTTCGACCTAACAGGCGATTATTCAGGAATGGGGCAAATAAGTTCACTGAGAACTGACATTGAAGAATTTCACCTGCAGGATGAGTCACTGTTGGTTTGACCTTATATGTCCAAATTGAGGCTCAGCTATGTTTCTGACAGTTGGCGAGATGGCGTTTGCTTGACGAGCAGCGGGAATCCCCCAAGGCCACCCCAAGTAGGGGCAGACCCATTTAGTTGGGAACGGGTTTGGGACGCCCAACCTACCACATGCTCAGTCGCTGGGCTATTCATTTGGTCTGAGTCGTTGCTTTGGGCGCAATGCCCAATTTGCCAGCAGAGAGCTTTGAACCCTCATCGATGGTGCCTGATGCTGTTACCTTCCTGTTGGGGATGATCCCCAACAATTTTGAGAGGGAGTGATTTTTTTGATCATAGTGTTGACCAAATCAAAACCATCAGCCATTCTGACCAATAGATCAGTCTTCATCGCTTTTTGACCATTTGAAATTCAAACATCAGGCTGACTGCCTCTCAATTCTGTTCCAATCGATTTCATTTGGGCGATCTTGGCACAGATTTCACTAATACCCCATAACGGTTCTGCCAAGATAGTGTGGGTACAGGGGGAGAGATCCAAAGTGGAAGAGCAGTTACCCAGCGCTTATCTACCACATGGGTGAGATCGCCCTGAGTAATGAGGGGTACAGCCATCCTCTTTGGTAACTTCTTGTTTGGGAACAGGAAAATGGCCCGATCTACGCCCAGGAGACATTCCCTGGGACTTACACACAGGTTCTGTGTGGGTGCAACGCAATAGATAAGTTTGATGCTAGGATTGCAATGGAACATGCAGTTATGCCCTTCAGTGAACTTCACAATATCATGATACATGCATTCAATGGAAGCATGGAAATCCAAGAGCTTACCAATTACTTGAGAAGCTGTTCCCATAATTTTGATACCCCTAATTAGCCCAAGGATCAGCAAAAATTCCTATCTTTAGGCCCAAAAAGCAACACTATGTCTGACTGGGGAGAAAATTTCTGAACTACAAAACAAAATTTCGAGAAAAAGCAGCAAACAGGACCAATTACATGTCACAACTGTGGTCAAAAGGGGCATTTTGCTAACCAATGCTACAGATGGTTCAACAAAAAGCCTGGGTTCAACGTTGCTCTAGAAATCAACAGTGACATTGAGGCGGGAAAAGAGCAGGTGTAGTAGAGGGAGAATACTCTAAATCCACCATTGTTCAAACCATTCCACCTGACCCTGGTGAGCTCATTAGGGCCAAAGATGTCTTCAAAGATAACCTCCATCATATTGTAGCCAATGATGTCATGATGGTCACTACTCAGGCCACAGCAAAAGCAACTAAGCCCTTGAAAATTACCAAAGAAGCTTAAGCAGAGGTATCAAAACCTTACGCAAAACAGATTATTGATCAGGGTTTAGACCTTCAACCCGGATGTTCAACTGACCTACCTTTGCTTAACAACATACAAGTAGCCATTCCCATGAAGACCTTTACAGATAACTTCCCAGATATTTGCTCAAGTCTGAAATTACACCTGGAATTGGGAAGCAGTCATAGTATTCACACAATAAATACTTCTGAAAACTACTCCAAATGTAAATATGTGGATATACAAGTAAACAAGATGCAAGTTTGAGCCATCATCAAAGTGGTGCTTCTATCAATATAGTCAGCACAAAGTTGGTTAGAAAACTGAAAATTGCACCCAATGTTACCCACTGTCAGGAATATGGTACAGCTGGAGCGCATACAACTAAATCGCTGGGTGCATACAGTACCCTACCTCTCAGATTCAAATCTATTTTAGTCACAGCACCTGCTATAGTGTTGCTGAATACAAACTATGATAACTAATTGGGACTGATTTCTTAAGGAGATATGGAGTTGTTACCAATCTTAAGGATGATACTCTCACCATTCTTGGCCAGTTTATCCCAATTTACTATAACAGTGATGGGGCAGTTAATAAAAGAAACCTAGCCTATTCATAAATTTGGCCTAAAAAGATGGAGTAGTCCCAATTGAGTATAATAAAGCGCAATTAAAAATAAAAACACTACTACCCAGATCAATGAGTCAAAGGGCATTCCACTTTGGTCAATTAAGCATACTACTATACCCTTCAGAAATCAATTACTTGTCCTGACTGTACTTATAACTAATATCCTGGAAGGACTTTATGTTGAAGTATATCAACCATGGTCTAATTTTGATTAAACCAAACATTGCCCCTGGTATTATAATTCCTGGCCATGTAGAAATACACATTATATGTGCAAACCTGCAAAATTGGTCCATCTACATCAAGAGACATCAAACAATCGCATTTCTACATCTATTCCCTACATCGGAAATTCACTCATTCCATGAGTTTAGAACTTTTGTCAAATTAGGGCTCCCCAATAATGACCTACTCAGTATAAATAATGGCAACCCTATGACCAATTTATGCAACCTGTCTAACTCTGAGAAAAGCTAGATCAGGAGTTATTCTCTAAATATCAGGAAAATTTCACACAAGATGATTTTGGCTTGGGATGTGCTAAGGGTGTCACCCACAATATTGATACTGGAGATCATAAACCAATTCAATTACACCTGAACAGATGCTTAGCATCATCAGAAGAAGCTGTATCCAAGGAGATTAAGGAACTCCTAGATTGTGGCATGTTAGTTCCTTCAAAAAGTCCATGGGCAGCAACAATTTTAATAGTGAAGAAAATGGATGGAAGCAACCAAGTAGTTATTTGATTATTAGAAGTTAAACAACATCACAAAGAAGAACTTATACCCTCTGCCATGAATCGATGATGCCTTGGATAGGCTAGGGGGTGCAAAGCTCTTCTCAGCAATGAGTCTTATCAGCAGATATTGCAAAATAGATCTTCTCAAAGAGGAGCACGAGAAGTGTGCAATTATAACCCAAGAGGGCCAATTCCAGCCAACGAGAATGCCTCAAGGGCTCTGCAATGTCCTGGCTACCTTCCAAAGGGCTATGACACAATTCTTGAAATTTGAAGTTTTATGTGTACTAGTGTACCTTGATGATATTAACGTTTTCAGCTGCACTTTTGACGACCACCTGAAACACTTAGAGGAGGTTTTCGGAAGGCTAGTATCTGTAAACTTAAAAACCAAGCCCAGAAAGTGCCAGTTCTTCAAAGACGAGCTGGATTACCTCAGATTTATAATTGACAAAGTGGGTCTTTGGCCCCAACCCTCTAAGCTGGATTCCATCTCCAAAATGAAACAGCTTGAATCCAAGCATGATATCCAAGTATTCCTAGGCATGATCAGGTACTATTGCCGATTTATCCCTGTTTTTGCACAACTTGGGGAGCCGCTTTTCTATCTACTTAAAGGTAAGGTCCCATTCAACTGGACTCCATCTTGCCATAATGCATTTAATCAACTATGATTGGCCCTATCAGACGTGCTTGTTCTTTAATACCTGGACTTTGATAATGAATTTATTGTCAAAACTTACGCATCCCTAACAGCAGTGGGGGCCATGTTATCCCAAGTTGGGGAAGATGGTGAAGACCATCCAGTTGCATTTGCTAGTCAGACCTTAAATGTATATGAGAGGAATTACATGGTGACGGAACAAAAATGCTTAGCTTTCATATATGCTTGCAAAAAAATTTGGGTCTACCTCTATGGCACTCATTTTAAAGTTGTTACCAATCATGCTTCGCTAAGATGGTTGAACAACTTAAGAGAACCTGAGCCGATTAGCCCACTGGCATTAAAGCTTCAAGATTATGACTACACAATTGAGCATCAAGCTGGGGCAAAACATCAAAATGCCAATTGCCTATCCTGACTATCCACCATTGCAACACTTAGTCATGCCACCAATGAGTTGTTTAAGAAAATAGTCAGCGGAGAGTACTAAGATGAGCCTGAATTCATCTAAAAATATTATTGGATTTATGAAAAAATACAACTATTAAAATAGGATTCTTTACAAGATCGTTGAGGGCAATAAGTATATTTTCTAAAGACCCTAAGCCTGAACAGACTTAATAATGGCAGCGCATAAGGCCATAGGGCATGGCGGATTAATATAAGATGGAAGAGCATCTGAAGCAATTCTACTATTGGGAGTCAATGCATTTTGACACCCAAGAAATGCTATAATGCTGTGCGGAGTGTCAAGATGAAAACTGTTCTAAAAAAACACATTTTACCAGCTTGTTCAGCCCAAGTTTGCTTGGCACACTATATCTATCGATGTTGTCAGCCCACTTCCAACAAGAATTATGAAGCCCAAGTACATTATTGTAGCCATTGACCACTTGACCAAATGGGTCCCGGCTAAGGCTATCTGGGAAGCTGGGAGCGCAATTACAGCCAAGTTCATCCTTGAAAACATTACCACAAGCATGTATGTCCCCATGTTATTCTGACCGTTGATGGGACAAATTTAACCTTCAATGTCTTTGCCAAGATCAACTAATTAATGGTAGTACAAGGCGTGCTTTCAGCTCCCTATCATCCCAATACTAATGGTACAGTTGAGCGCGCAAACGTGATGTCAGTGAGCATTATTAGGAAATTAACTTGACTAAACCATCAAAATAGAGTGCTTATTTGAGTTTGGCATTACTTGCCTATAATATCTCATACCATTCATCAACCATGATGTCCCCTTTTCAATTACTATATGGAAGACATTCAGCCCTACCAACTCTAATATTTTAAGTCCTAGAGGATTCTGGTGAAAACACTTATCCTCAATATGTAGAGAAGCTTAAGGATACTTTAATTAAACATCAAGCTCAGGTCTTTGGCAACTGTTTTGCTGTGAAAAAGGCCTGACATCAAAAGGACTTCGAAAATTTCTACAAACTGGCTGAATTTAAAGTTAATGCATTTTTATTTTTCAACATCCATGGAATGGGCCAATTGCAAAATTTAGATCTCATCTGGGTGGGGCTATTCAAAGTGATTGAGAAGGCATCTAAGTTCCTATACAAAATCATGGATATTAGGAATGGCCATATATACAACTGAGTCCATGCAAAATTCCCAAGAAGGTTCAATAAGCTGGCCAATTAAGGAAAATAAAAAGAAAAAAATAGGTAAAACAAAATAAAAATACTAAAATAAAAAAAGATAAAAAATAAAAAATGGTAATAAAAAATAAAAAAAGATTAAAAATATTAAAAATTATAACATAATTAATGCTTTAGTTTGCACTTGAGGATGGGGATAGGATCCAACTCCAGACTTGTCAGCAGTTCAGGCTGAAATTAACAATAAGAGGATTTAATTCCAGATTCTTTAGCAGTTTGGGCCAAAATTAACAAATAACAAAGACCAATGAAGGCTAATTGGGAATTTTGGGGCTTATGTTTGAGTCAAGTGGGGGAAAAATTCAGATTCTTGTGGTTGACCCAAAAACAAACCCTTTGACAACAAACAGATTGGGCCAATTATCCTCTAAATGCTTGAACTAATAATCTAGTTCTCACCTTAAAACCTATTGCAACTACATGGCTCAGGCCTATTATGTCAATGTCAATTTGGTCTAAATATTCCATCAAAAACTTGGGCCAATCACACTTGCAGATTCTGGCCAATTGTCACTGTACCAAAGCTCATCAATCAGTCCCAGCTATACAGTACCAATCTTATTAATTAGAATAATCAATTGTTCTGTAATCAACCCAAAGATAACGTCTATTAATCCCATTGACAGATAGACATTAAAAGTAGTAAATCTCCAACCCTAGGGCGAAATTCATATATCAATCTTTGTAATCGGCATGATAGCACTTGCACATGGACCTCCCAAATGAGAGGACCTAGTGCTATTGAGAGAGGCCTGCTGACATCCTAATTAGGGATGCTTCATTCACACCAATAAATGAAAAAATTTCACAGAAGATGTATTTCGTCAGCAGTATGATGAAACGCAAATCAAGAGCATCCTAGGACAATTTTACATGTTCTTATTGCAATTTTTGTCCCTGAAAATCTCCCAATTTTGAGAGCATTATGCCACTAATAAACCTAGCAATTGGTCTCAGTTGTATCAGTTCAAGGGACGAACTGAGGTGGAAAATAATCTATAGAAATTGCGTGCTCAAATGTAGCCAGAAGATACCCTAGAAGTATTAATACTGGCACCTGGCCTAATGATTAATTATCAAATAAATATCATCTAATAAAGATATTTTATTTAATCTTTTTCCTAGTTATTTTACCAGAAACTTTTCTTTGGAGAAGTGTCAACAAGCTGAAAGTGCCAAATCCCAAGATTATAACTGTATCAGTCTTATAAGAAGTTCCTTATTACAAAATGGAAATTAAGCTTGAAATCAACAAGAAGAGTCAGGGCTATTTGTTTTTTTTTATTTGAGGTGGGTTGACCTGGGGATGATACCACACCGATTAGGAAGTGAAGAAAATGGGAAAGGAGGATAAAACCTGGAAAACCTCCATGCGCGGCGTATGATAGGCCAGGAACTCCATGGACCGCCTTTGCTATTTGCTATCTCGGTTCGGGGCATTGGTGCGCAAAACCAACACAGTCAAAATTGTCCCCTACCCAAAGTCCATTACCGGGATCAAACTCGGGAGGCAGTGGTAGAGGGTTCATACTCTACCACTGGGGTATCCTCCCTTAGTCAGGGCTATTTGAATCGCCTAGTGAGTTTCCAAACGGTGAAAATACCATAAGCCACTAACAATATCAAGGACTATTATGCCAAACTTTTTCCGATTAAGTGTGCAGTATTTTAACCATCAAGCAAGTGATCCTCAGGTTTTAACAGGTGCCAACAGAAGAGTAGGGCACCATATCTCCTAATTTTACCCCTCAACTTTATAATGACGTCAGACACTTTCAGAAGACAAATATTTAGATAGTTATACAGTTGTTTTTTGTTCATTATGGTAGAATATGAGTATTTTTTCATCTATTTTGTCTGGTGTTCTCAAGTTCCTTGTGTAAAGGTGAAGTGATAGTTTTTTCTTGTTGTCCAATTGGTTTCTAGTACTCTTGTGTAAGTGTTTAGGGAAAATTTCCCAGTCTAAGTGTCTTCAGGCTGGCAGAAGGATGTTCCCAGTACCTGTCTATAGGGGAAAACCTGGTTGAGATTAAAAATATTGGTCATAAATAAATCAACTGGATAATTGTCTTCAAAAATTATTATTGTACTCATATCTTAATTATTTGATAAAAATAACTCAAGTACACTTCAGACCTGTGCAGTAAAAGTTAAAAAAGGTTACATTTGGTGCTCACAACAGGAATAGTTGATTTTTCAGACCAAATAGAACATTTGAGTTATTAGGAAAATTTCTTATAAGAATGAACTTCAGAAATTGTGGACTTAACTGGAGACACTGAACAAAAATTTTCCAAGCTATGAATCATAGCTTAATATTACAACCTTGAAAGAATTAGTAACAAAAGTTGGGGAGGAAACAGAGCAAGTAAAAAGGTTAAAATAATCTAAATGAGAGGTCATTTTCTTGAAGAAGAAGGAAACTGAAGTAATTAAGGAATTAATGTCTCAGAAGGCTGCACGGGAAGCAAACAAAGAACTAATACACCTATCTAGTATGATGTAACGTAAATCCTACTTAAGTTAAAAGACCTTGAAATTCACAAGTGCACCTTTGCTCAGATGGAGGAGGTTACAGGTGATAACGATGTAGACAAGGAAAGTTTCGTTGGGAAATTGAAGTCCTCTAAGAAACATGCCTGGTACTTTTGCAGCACTTTCAGAGGTGTTTTCCAAGAATGTCCCATTAATCATTAGGGCTACTGAATGAGTATCTCGCATCACAGTATTGACAGAAGATTTTGGAATATGCTAAAACTACCATTTTCCACACTTTTTAACGCCCTGGAATTTTTCCACTTATTTGAAATGATGTTGATTGGATATAATGACTGCCAGAAAGCAGTAACCGTTGTGAACTGCTTATACACCAATTTCAAAATTTGGCGTTTCCCCACTAAACAAGAATTATTGGATGTATGAAAATTCTAAAGAAGCCATCATAAATGAGTTTGGCGGCTCTGAATGGATATCTATCTACAAGAAGGAGCTCATGAGCATACAGTTAAAAAAAGAATAAACCCTTATCGCTTTTCCAAACTGTTTTTATAAAAAAGCACAACTCCTGGTAGGCTTAAAAATTCAATAAGATTTAGATTCTTTTTTTTAGTACTAGATGGTCCCAACCCAAGGGGGATTCATTGATAATAAGATTTAGATTCTCATATTGCTATACAGAAAGTTCTTAAGCCTCCAGAGACCTTAACTAAGACATAGTTTTGGTACTGGCAACTCATTCTTTACTTTAAAAATGGTGGAGTATATGAAAATATTAGGCTTGATGGTCAATGCTCCCAATTAAACTCCCAAAGATATTCCCGCTGATGAGGATCAGATTATTGTGAAATTCAACTAAAATGATACATAATTTTATAACCAACAAACAACTTGAGAATATAAAGATTTTTTAACTGAGTTTCAACAAGAAACCCAATTTGTGAAAATGGACACATAAATCTCATAACCGCTGTCATAAATGTGGTGTGACTTCACATTTTGCCGCTTAATGTGGGTAAAGAAGCTAAAAGAGAATGTAAATTTTATATTGCCTCAGGAGGAGGAAATTTGCAAGGGTTTTTGAAAAATATTTGGCAGTCTAAATATGGAGCAATCTAGTACTGCAATCAAAACGTTCTACCAGTTATCTGTTCAGAGAAAATTATTTTGACTTGTCTGTGAAATAACCTAAAGAGGATCCACTGTATTAAGTCTTTGCTCCAGATTAGATGTTGTCACTAGCTAAGGCGAGGAGTATCAATCCAGAAATTGTGAAAGAAATCTTTTAAACCTTACTCTCATCAGTTAACAGAAAAGGCACAAAATGTTAAGAAAAAAACAAGTTACTTAATTTAGACTCAACAACTATAACATTTCAATTCTGATCAACACAATTAAGGTATCATTTAATTATATATCAGCAAAATTGATATAAATATATGCTTGGTACGTAAGGCAATACTCCATCAATGAAGAAAGCGAACAATTTTTAAAGAAACTGACAATTGATGATATAGGTTTTAATCATGATCTGGATGGATCTATTGCTAGAATGTGACTTATGGATTAAGATAGGAACTGTTAAAGATGTTGCAATTTGGGAACTGAAATGTCTTATGGTCAGATCAACTCATATTATTACCAATTTGGTAATAGATATCTATATAATAGAAACGTCATCAATAATTAAATAGCTAAATAGTGTAAGGATCCATGACGCCGCTATTAAGCTGGACATGAAATTCCTCCTTTTTTGCACCAAAAAATGAAATGGTTAAGAGAATTGCCCCTGAAAAATAATGGGCCTGGGGTACGCCCTCAACGAGAGATGGGTGACCGCCACTTCCCTTATAATATGCTGACCCTTCCCACATAATAGTGCTTACCCCAAACCTAAGACTACTATGAAATCCACTGGAGAGTATATTATGAAAATAGGGAATATTATGACATGTACACTCCTTTTTCACTGGACTGTGATTAAATCCCTAAAAAGAGACAAGGTTGCCATACTATATTGCTTAAAGTACAAAAGAAAACAATTGAAGTCACTTATGTGCACTAGTGTGAGAGTATTGAGAAGGCGAAACTATAATTTTACAGCTAGTGTCATTTTTCTTAGAATTAATCGCCCATCTAAAGCCAAATCCAACAAGTCCTTAGGGCAGAGACCAGAACCCCTAAGGGTCACCAATGACCTATCTAAGGTCATTGACAAAAAATGGATTTTGGCTTTGCCAGCCAGGGATGAGGAAAACGGCTTAAAAGACACAAGCCAAGGCGGGAATTGAGCTCAAAACCCAAAAAATCACAAGATATGAGGTTTTGGAATCTGGCCAAATTTGAAAAATTTTGATTTTGTTGAAAAACGACGAATTTGTAGCTTATATCAGATTCCAAAAACCACTGGAATTTTCATGTTGCAACCCCCTATAAATTTAGTCACAAGATGAGAAAGGCTTTGCTTTTCTCAGATAAACCAATCATTCTAATAAAGTTTAGGATTTTGGGCACAACTCCTGTACTTTGGCTTTTTCCAAATAAAAACAACTCTGCGAGTTTTGCAATGGCTGGAGTCCAATTTCCGCTCTGGTTTGCCCCTACTGTTATACCTGAGTCCGCCACCTAATCCGCCACCTATGCCGTGGGCTCCGCCTCCTCCTATTTTGCTGCCTTTTGCCCTAAATTTTTCGCCACCCTTCCCAGCTCCCAGGGCCTCATGTCCCTGATGATTGTGGCCAGTTTGGTGTTCGTTTTGTTCCACAGATTTATTTGGAAACACAATACTGACTGTTTAGGACGTCTCTTCATTTTGTTAGGTCACTTGGCCTTGTTGTGTCAAATTTGGCCTGTGTCTTTCCCTCCAGCGACCTCCTGCGCTCCAGTTCCCCTGACACTATCTGAGAAAAGCCTAGATTTTTTTGTGAGTTTCTTTTACTGTTGGGTGGCTAAAGTTAGCCCAATCCTCTCAGAGTTGTCACCCGTTGAAGCGGTCCACTGGGCTAGTACTTTTGTATCCCTTCTGGCCTTGGTTGTTACCTTCCTCAAAGGGCGTGCTGAGGGTGTTGCGCGGCTCCCCTCACTCAAGAAGCTCATAAAGTGTGCAGTACCTGCCACTACTGGTCTCATTCTCCACTTTTCACAAGATTCCCAATTTAAAAATGAGATCTTCAATACGTTGTCCAGTCTTAGGGCCCACCTGAAGTCTCAAGGCAAGGACTTAGCTGACGTCCTCCTCCTCCAGCTGCTGCTTCGTGAAATTTCAGAGGGAGCTTACCAATGGTTACTCTCCATGGGTGAGAATATTTGATCCTCCTGGAATCTCTCCCAGCGTTAAAACCTTTGTTAAGCCCTACGAGTATCCCTCTGCGACCTTTGAGGACTACAACTCCTTTGTACACTTGTCCCAAGGAGACCTCACTACAGCTCAATACTTGCGCCTGTTTCAAGAGCGAGCATCAAGGTTGGAATCTCTTGAACAGTTGAAATGGCCCTTCTCCGCAAGTTCCTAGATAATACTGGTGCTTCCCTTGGCATATGGGATAACCCACCCTCCTCCTTATCTGGGACATGCTCCATCCTTGCATCCCTGTTGTCTATCAGCCTCTGTGCCACCAAGCCTAATTGTACCGCGGAACTCCAGATTCTAGAACTTGATGACTCCATCACTGTGGGGCACCAACATGTATCTGATCCAGTGGTGACATATCCAGCTAAGACACTGGCCGGTATGGACACTTCCAACCTGATCCTAGAAGGCCCTACTTCCATAATCTCCCAGTACCGCTTGGAACCAGCAGTGAGCTCGCTGGAAGGTGATACTGAAACCTCCATCATAGGTGGGGGTCCTTCACCACTGGCCCTGCACCGCCGCGCTCCACGGAGTACCCCTCACTTTTGTCCTCAAAAGTAGAGGGGGTTAGTAAGTCTAACCCATTTGATTCAGAGCATTCACTTCCTCCAGGGTATGGACCTGCCGTTGCCATTTTAGAACCTATGCCCTCTGACCAACCTGTCATCCCAGTTGGCCCAGTTGAGCAACTTTTTCCTATCACTCCATAGTCACCTCTTGTGGCAGACTCCATCCAGAAACGAGTAGAGATCCATGAGAGGATGATCGAAGAAGAGATAGCCATGGCTGACCCCACCAAAAGCTTGGCTGTCCTTACTGGTGTAGTATCATGTGATAAAGACCTTCCTCCCGCCGAACATAGAGCATTAAGCTACCCCACACCATTTAAGTCCCGTGGACAACTTTATGGCAATATGAAGTCATATGAAAATAACTCTATTGGGGATACTCCACATTATACGTCGCCCTCTGGGCTTGGAGCCATCCTGTCATCCCTTGGCTCTGAGGGAGATAAACCCTCCTCTGCTTACTTCTTGTTTATTGCTACCTTTTCTTCTTCAGGGAAGAGCTTTTAAGCACTCACTTTGGTGGACACGGGTTCAACCAAAAACTTCATCCACCAAGAGTTGGCAGAGGCCCTGGAGCTACCCTTGGGAGTTGGTCAGTTTGTGAAGGGTGGTGCATCTCAAACCATTCCAAGTTACCGTGTGTTAACACTGGTCCCTTTCATTGCCGGTGATGGTTACTTTGTTGAAAGCTTCTCCTCGATAAAGAACCTCCTATGCCCTGTTATTTTAGGGGTTGGGTGGTGGCGCCGATTTGACATTGCCACTAACCTCCTAGACTCTACCATTCATGCACAATTTCCTGGTGGAGTCACGGTTACCATCCCTTGCTTAGATGAGAGCACCACGGTGCTCCCCAGAAGGTGGGGCCCCTCTCCTAAGGTGGACCTAGCCTCTATTCAACCTACTGATGCCCTGACCCCAACACTTACTCTGCCAGAATGCATCCGTGGATATGCTGATCTGTTTGATCCCACAAAGGCCCGCCCACTCCCTGAGCACACCAAGTTTGACTTTAAGTTTAAGTTAACCGTGGATCTTGTCAAGATATCCTCTCCAATTTACCCCTTGTCCCTGAGGGAGGAGGCTGCCTTGGACGCTTGGGTAGACGACATGTTTTCTAAGGGTCAAATCTTTAAGAAATCCTCACCTGTGTGCTCCCCCCTCCTGTTTGTAGAGAAGTCTGATGGCTCACTTCGTCCCTGCGTTGATTATGGTAATCTGAACAACGTAACAGTGCCTGACCCTCATCCGCTCCCTTTGGAGCAACAGATTTCCCGCTACGTGGAGAAGGCTAGGGTGCTCAGCAAGCTTGACTGTCTCAACGCTTTCAACCAGATCTGCATTAAAGAAGGCCAGGAGTGGTTGACCACTTTTTGCACTTGGAAAGGTATCTACCAGTTCAGGGTATGCCGTTTGGTTTGAAGAATGATCCCACCTGCTTTCAGAGGCTCATTGATGCTGTCTTGGGAGAACTTATGGGTACATGCGCGATTGCATGCATGGACGACATACTGGGCTTTTCCCCAGATGCAGAATCTCATGCCCGCCATCTTGTATCTGTCATGGAGAGACTTTTACAGGAAAACCTTACAAATAAGGCTAGCAAGTGTGAGTTCTTCCAACCCAAGGTTGAGTTCTTAGGAAACATTATCTTCTCCCATGGTCACACGATTGCCTCAGATAAGGAAGCAGCTATCCATGATTGGGTTACCCCCTCATCTCTTACAGAGTTACGCAGCTTCCTTGGGACATGTAACTTCCTCAAGAAGTTCACCCCCCATCTTTCAGAAGTTTCTGCCCATCTCTACACCGCTTCAGGGAAGAAGATTTTTAGCTGGACCAATGAATTCAACGCTGCATTCCACACCGTCAAGTCCATACTATTGTCCAGCCCGGTGTTGGTACATGCAGACCCCAGCCGCCCCTTCATTGTCGCCACTGATGCTTTCAACTTTGTGGTGGGAGCTTCTCTGTTACAAGAGGGGGAGGATGGAGTGGAACGGCCTGTTGCTTACTTTTCTAAGAAAATGACCCTGGCGCAGCTCAACTATGTAATATATGATAAGGAACTTCTTGCAGTTGTGGAGGTAGTACAACACTGGCGCCATCATTTTCATGGTTAAGTAGCCGTTTACTGTCCGTACTGACCGCAAGGCATTGATGTACTACCGCGCCCCCCAGAAGCTATCCCCTCGCCAGTCCCGGTGGTTAGAAATTCTGTCAGTGTTTGACTTCAAATATGACTTCATTAAGGGCATCCATAACACGTTACCTGATGCTCTATCTCGGAACCCTGCTCTAGCACATGACCCAGCACTAGTTGACACCCACAATACCCAGGTGTTGATTAAGCCGGAACAGGTTAAGGAGAGCCCACTGTCTAACCCCCGCTCTGCTTATGATGGAACCTTTGGAAGGTGACGCTGACACCCCTTCCCGTGTTAGGTTGTCCCAACCTCTGTCAGCTGACTATAATAATATTAAGCAGGCCTGCCATAGAAATGGCGAATCCCTGGACAAAGGCTACCAGCTGATGGATGGGGTCATCCTCCATCAGGGCAAGTGGTGGGTACCTCTGGACCACTGCGTGAGGAAGTGATCCGTGAAGCTCATGACCCTCCAACTGCTGGCCATCCTGGCAAGGACAAGAAGCTTGAGTTAGTCCGCCGCTCCTACAGTTGGAAAGGTATCGCCATTGATGTGGCAAAATTCACAAAGTCCTGCTTGATGTGCAACCGGTCAAAGCCAAGCCGCCTAAAGAGTGCTGGATTGCTTGTTCCCCTCCAAGCTGCTGAGGGCCCTTGGATATCAGTATCTGTTGATTTTATTGTGAAACTTCCCTTGTCCCATGGTTATGATGCAGTAATGGTTGTGGTGGGCCGTTTCACAAAGATGGCCCACTTCATCCCCTGCAACACCACCATTACTTCAGTTGAGACAGCCCACCCCTTTATAAATCACATCTTTTGCTTACATGGTCTCCCCAAGGAGATTATCAGTGATTGGGGCCCACAATTCACCGCTCAGTTCTGGGAAGCCCTGCTTACCATCCTCAGTATCCGCCCCTACCACTCTACAGCCTTCCACCCTCAGTCAGATGGACAGACGGAGAGGGTGAACCAAGGTTTGGAGCAATTCTTGCGTAGTTATTCTAAGCTGAACAGGACAATTGGTCTTCTCACCTCCCACTGGCGTAATTTGCTTATAAACCTTACCCATTCCTCTACAAGCACTTCCCCCTTCTTTGCAAACTATGGTTACAACCCCAGTTACAACCTAAGTCAGCGGATTGAGTCCACCTTCATCACTGCCAATGAGCGCGCTAAAGAGCTCAGGTACATACATCAAGTAGTGAAGGACCATCTCGTTGATGCTGTGAGGATCTACAAAGCATATGCTGACCAAAAGCGCTGTGAAGGACCTGAGTATAAGCCTGGTGACTTGGTCATGGTCAACGCCAAGAATCTCCACCTGAAGCAACCCTACCGCAAGTTAGGTCTGAAGTGTGTTGGACCTTTCAAGATCCTCAAGAAAGCGGGCCCATCAGCTTACAAGGTTGACTTAACCCCCTCAATCAAAGTGTTCAGCACCTTACATGAATGCCTCCTGACCCCCTTCAAAGGGCCCATGCCACCTCACCCAGATCCTGTGATAGTGGATGGTGAAACCCTAATATGATATTGATGCCATTCTTGCTTCTCGCCTATCCCGGCGCCATCTGCAATACTTGGTGTCCTGGAAAGGATATGATGAGACATAGAACAGCTGGGTACCTTATCGGGACATGACCAATGCTCAGGACCTAATTAATGACTTCCACTACAGATTCCCAGATGCCACAGTACCTGCCTCCCAAGCCTCTTTAGCTGCCATGAAGTTACCCACTCCACACAAGAACTTTGCCTTGGCCAATGTCCCCTCAGGTGGTGTAGAACCCCATTCAAGAGCGGAGGGTGATGTCACAGCTAGTGACATTTTTCCTAGAGTTAATCGCCCATCTAAAGCCAAATCCAACAAGTCCTTGGGGCAGAGACCAGAACCCCTAAGGGTCACCAATAACCTATCTAAGGTCATTGACAAAAAATGGATTTTAGGCTTTGCCAGCCAGGGCTGAGGAAAACGGCTTAAAAGACACAAGCCAAGGCGGGAATTGAACTCAAGACCCAAAAAATCACAATATATGAGGTTTTGGAATCTGGCCAAATTTGAAAAATTTTGATCTTGTTGAAAAACGACGTATTTGTAGCTCATATCAGATTCCAATAACCACAGGAATCTTCATGTTGCAACCCCTATAAATTTAGTCCCAAGATGAGAAAGGCTTTGCTTTTCTCAGATAAACCAATTACTCTAATAAAGTTTAGGATTTTGGGCACAACTCCTGTACTTTGGCTTTTTCCAAATAAAAACTCTGCAGAGTTTTGCAATGGCTGAAGTCCAATTTCCGCTCTGGTTTGCCCCTACTGTTGTACCTGAGTCCGCCACCTATGCCGTGGGCTCCACCTCCTCCTATTTTGCTGCCTTTTGCCCCAGATTTTTCACCACCCTTCCCAGCTCCCAGGGTCTCATGTCCCTGATGATTGTGGCCAGTTTGGTGTGCGTTTTGTTCCACAGATCTATTTGGAAACACAATACTGACCGTTTAGGACGTCTCTTCGTTTTGTTAGGTCACTTGGCCTTGTTGTGTCACCTTTGGCCTGTGTCTTTCCCTCCAGCGACCTCCTGCGTTCCAGTTTCCCTGACATATAAGGGTGAAACCCCTCACTTGAAAAAGCAAAAAATATATGAGTAAAAATGATGGGTGAGCTATCCACTATATCCAATTATGGAGGCTCAACAAACAATAGATGACATACAAGAAATAATGGATATATTCTACCTCCTGGGATTTATTCACCAGCAGTTAGGCTGTCATACTTTAACATGAGCCCTCCCCTCTCATAAAATAAGCTATATAAACACACTGCTTCCTCACTGTAAAGTGCTAGGTTATTTTGTATTTTCCTTCAATAAATCATTATTTTTCACTAATCTTTATTCAGGCCAGCTTAGATCTGCCAAGTTAAAATTCTGATACCTCTGACAAAACCGCCTCAAATAAAAAAGTCATCACTCCATATTCTCCCTTAATTGTGGTCATCATCTCCTTGTTAATTTTGGCACTTGTTTCTCTTAAGGGCGGAAACCAAGGGTTTGCTTCAGGGAACTGGCTTACCAATCCGCCACCCCAGGATAGCGGGTAATGGCCCCCACCCAAGGCTCTAATCTAATTAAAATGAACTACCATATCTCGGACAATCCTTAACAAAAGAGACTACAGTGACAGTGCAAAACTCTCATGAGTTTACTAGCAGAATTGAAATGATTTACTGAGCCCCTCAATATCAAGTGTAAAGCCAGTTCAGCTCTGACACTGAACCAAAATCTGGGCGATCCCTGAGAGCTCCCCCTATGAAGCCATGGTCTGCCCCACTCCCCAAGAGGCTTGGGCAAAACTATCGCTTGTCCTCAGTCTGGAAGTTTTGAATTACACTTCCTATGGGGCAGGTTTTCTCTCAAAGTTACTATAAGTGGATTCTCCAAAAAGTGATAACTTAAAGCAAAAATAGGTTAAAAATTGATCTAATTCTTTAATATTAAAAGGATGGGATATTTAAAGATTTTGATTTGGTTTGTAATCTATCAGTGCTAATTAATCTCTGTGTGATCAAATCTTCAACAATCGATCAGGATGAGGCTGATTATTCTTATTAACGTTGATAGATTGAGATAAATTAAGCTCTCATTCTGATGAAGCTAGGGGAATTGATGGTGTAGAATCTCCGGGGACAAGAGAATTCAGTGAAATCCTGACACTTTTCCCCTCAAGATTTGGTTGTAGAGGAGGGTGAATTCTTAAAAACCTAGGGCAAATACGATTAAACACTATGCTGGTATCAACATGAACAATTGGATACTCTAGTCCTTTTTAAAATATAACTCAATAAGGACCAGACCAGTTGGTTTCTAACTTTTCAGTTCATTCACCAGGCTGAGAGTGGTAATACATGACATAATCTCCGATTTGGTATTCAGATAAGGCAGGTTTATATTTATTGGGTCTTTGAGTCTCTCTTTGAGTGGTACTTCAATTGATTTCATAGCTTGAACTTGAAGAAAAATAATCTCATTCGCCTGATTTCTCAAAATTTGTTTAGAGTTTTCTGGTATGCTTTCTTCAAGTATGGCTTGGACACTAGAAGGGACTGAGGGGTCTCGCCCATATAGGCACTTGAGAGGCAACATCTTGATAATTCGATGATAGCCTATCTGATATGCAAATAAAGCAATAGGCAAATAAAAAATATCACTGAGATGGATCAGTAGAAGCCATCTTTCTTAAGATTGAAACTAGAGTTCCATCAATTGGTTCAATGGCCCCATTCATGGAAGGATTGTATGGAACAACAAATCGTTGGGCAGTGTTGAATAACTTAGATAATTCTTGTACAAGTTGCAAGGTAAAGTTAGTCCCATCATCTGACATAAGGACTTTGGGACATCCATGTTATGAGATTATGCTGGTATAAGAATAGCGCTGTAGTTTTAGCAGAGGGGGTGGTAATGGATATGGCCTAAACCCATTTAGTTAAATGGTCAACAGCCATAATAATATACTGGTGGCCATGTAATCCCCGAGGAAAAGGACCTACCACACCAATGCTAACCACTTCAAACGCTTTAGTTGGGGGGATAACTTGATGTTGATAAGATGGGTTGGTAATTCCATGATTTTTACAAATAAGACATGAGTCAAGGGTCTCTCAGATGAATTTGGTCATGTTATCCCAATAATATCAGGGTTTCAACCATTCTTGAGTTTTCTTCAACCCACTGTGGCCTACTTGCTCATGTCCTTCCATGACAGCCTGAAATCTTGAGTTTGGGTGTAAAAAGGGTAGCCACTTGGATTTGACCTTCTTATATAAAGCTCCCTCCCAGATCATAGTATCTTTTAGTTATAGATTTTAAATAGGCTCGACCTTCTTCAGACTCTCAATCCCACAAACTCAGGCTTCCCAATAAGGTCATATAAGCGTTCTTCCTTCTCCACTTCTAAAGTCAGTATAGGCAGTCGAGACAACCCATCAGCATTCTGATGTTGAGCACCTGAATGATGAACAATGGAAAAATTGTAATTTTGCAATCTTAAGGCCTAACGAGCCAATCTCCCATCAGGATCCTCCATATTCCGCAACCATCTTAAAGAATGGTCATTAATAACAGTAAAGTGGTTAACATATAAGAAGGGACGGAAGTGTTTGATAGCTAGAATTATGGCCAAACACTCTCACTCAGTGACACTGTAGTTTCGTTTGGCTTGGGACAAAGTTTTGCTATAAAACGTGACAGAATGATCCTTTTGTTCTTCATCACAATGGGATAAGATACCCCAATAGCGACATTACTTGCATCAGTACGTAGAAGAAAGGCTTATCAAATTGAGGATGAATTAAAACAGGTGCCTTAGCCAAGATAGTTTGCAAAGAATTGAATGACTGTTCCTGAGATGCACTCCACTCAAAGAGGACTCCTTTTTGTAACAAATGAAATAATGGTTCAGCCATATCATCAAAGTTGGGTATAAATTGCCTATAATACCCAATCATACTGAAAAAGACTTGAATATCCCGCAGAGAGGTAGGAGGAGGCATTTGGTGGATAGCTTGAACTTTACTTGTGAAGGGGCGAATTCCTCAGGCCGATAATTGATGTCCTAAAAACTCCATTTCATTTTGGAAGAATGAACATTTAGAGGGTTTGAGTTTTAAGGAGGAGCTTTGAATTTGTCTGAAAATTCTTTTAGATGGCCCAAATGTTTGGTAAAGGTTTTAAAGTAAGGTAATCTCATTAAGATATACCAGAACACAAGTAAGCTTTAGGTCCCATAACATACCAACCATAGCCCTTTAAAAGTGGCTGTGGCATTGCTAAATCCTTGAGGCATCCGAGTTGGTTCAAATAAACCTTCACTGGATATTAAGGCACACTTAGCTCAGTCAGCTAGGGATAACTCAATTTTCCAGTATCCACTGGCTAAGTCCATGGCCGAAAAATAAGTTGATCCAGCCAACAACTGAAGGGAATCATCAATTCTAGGTAAAGGATAGCTATCTCGTCAAGTAATAACGTTCAGTCTATGGTAATTCATAACCACTTGGTGAGAACCATCCTTCTTAATCAACAGAATGGAGATGTCCAAGGACTATTAGAGGGTTTCAATAATCCAGCCTCCAATAATTGATGCAATTCTTTGGTAACTTGGGCTTCTCCCACTTTAGACTTAAAATAAGGCTTGACACAAATAGGAAGGTGATCGCCAGTTTCCACAGAATGTATTACTCATTTCATCTTAACAAAGTCGTAAGTATGCTTAGCAAAGATATTGGAGTAGTCTTCTAACAACTGAAGCACTTGTTTCTCTTGGTCACTAGTGAGGTTTTTTCCAATAGCAGGCCCCACAGTAAAAATTTCCTGATCATTTCCCAACCCAAAGTCTTGTAAGCTTCCAAAAGGTTTAACATCATATATCCAAGATACAGGTATTAACTTGACATAAGCAATGGGGTGTTGTTCATCCACCATCTTGGGTTCATTGGTAAGGTTCACCAAATAAAACAGATAACAATCCTGAATAAGCGCAATCTAATATTCCAGGACATGTCAAGATCTCCTTAACAGAAGGGTTGAAAATGCCCTGGACCTGTAATAAATGTCTTTTGGAAAGCAAAAAATGTAAAGAGGTATTAACAATTGCCTGCAATTTTGGCGGAATAATTAGATTGTTAGGGGCAAAAATAGGCATCCCCTCTTCGATATTTGCTGAGGTAGGAAGTAATTTTACCTGAGGGTCGCCAACGTGGTATTGAATAGAATAAGACCTTTTAGACCCCTCCAACATACATGACCGATGTCATGCATGAGCATTTTGGACAAAAGTAAGGGAACTCTATACCCCAAGAGAGATAGTGATGAGTCAGGGTAATTAATAATTACATCGAATTCCCACAAAAATTGAGTTCCCAATAGTAGGTCATAAATCAAGTTATCAAGGACAATAGCAGGGATAGTAAAAGTTAGCTTCCCAATTTTTATTGGGAAAGACAAAAAAGCTCCAATTGACTGAGTAATATGAGGTCCTGCAATGCCATATTTTCAAAATGAAAAATATCAGGCGTTAACTTGATCTGCTTGATAAATTTTGATGAGACAACATTCACCAGAGATCCTGTATCAATGATAGCTTTGGCCTTGACTTGATTCACTCAGAAGTCAATATGTGTGATGATGCTTCCAAACTGATAGGATAACGCCAACAATGAGGGCAAGGAAAATTAGAATGTTCATCTTTATTATACTCAATAGGGCTTTGAAGTTCTTGTTGCACACTCATATCATTATCATGATGAAGAATCTTATTGGTTTTATCCCTTTTCTTCTTCTCATTCGCTTCTTCCTTGAAACAACGGTACTCAGTATGGAAATATTGGTGACAGTAGTTACACTTAATCGCTCTAGTATTCTCAGGCACAACGTAAACTCTAGGGCGACTAGGTCTTGGAGAATCATAAACTTGGGGTTCTCTGAAAATTGAGGGGGCAAATTCCAACAAGTCCTCCTTGATGCCAAATATACTTCTGAAATTCTTCTTTACGCTAAGAAGGTATATTTGCAACTGAGTCCTGGAAGTAAAAGAAGACATAACGGCAGTAATAGCATCATCCAAATTTATCTGACCTCAGGCCACTAAAGTTTGAGCTTCCCGATAGAACTGATGAGCAATATCTTTGGTTGGTCCATTTTGGAGGGGTTGTATCCCCATAAAAGCCTGTTTTTGAGAGGATAAGGTTTGCTCACTTCCAAATTCTTTAAGTAACTCCTCTTTGAACTGATATCAAGTAGTGCAAGTCATTAAGTGGGGTACCATGATATAATGGGCCAATCAATTGAGATAATTAGGCAAGTAATTCATTTTCTGTTGATCAGTGGCCTCACTCAGAGCCTTCTCATATAGATAGAGGAAGGAAATAATGCTGCCTTCCCCAGGAGAGTACTTTTCTTTAAATACTGGCTTGAAACTTATTTGAGCATTGGCTGTTAAAACATGTACTCCAGGATGTTCATATTGAGTTAAAACATAAGAGTTGGAATCAGAAAATTGTGAAGAAAATGGAGGGTAGGGGCCAACAGTCTCAGTACAAATTTCGCCAATATGTCAATTCAATTCAACATGCCCCACTTTTTCATCCAACCAACAAGATAGTTAATAAATTTGCTCCTGCTGAGCATTGTACTTAATTTCCAAGGTTTCAATTTTGGCTTGGAGCATCTCGCCTTTTGATTCGTAGGCCTGAAACAGGGTGCCAGTGTCCTTTGCCCATCTACCCAGATTAAACAGTTCATCAGAGAGAGACTGAAGTGACAATGGGGATCAATCGTTACCCCCTCAGGGTTTAAGTTACATTCCTTGGCTACTTTTTAAAATTGGTCACATAAGCGGTTCATCATGCTCAATAGAGAGTCAACTTGTTGAAGTGATCCTGAATACCCATCAGCGCCTGGGGGCCCCAAGGTCCATCAGCACCTGGCAGTCTGCGGGGCCCTTCAACACCAGGGGGTCCTCAGGGGCCATCAACACCAGGAGGTCCACGTGGACCTACCCCCAGGTGGACTATGGGGACCTTCAACTCCTGGAGGACCCATAGTGACAGAAGTTTTCTCTACTTCAATGACTTAAGATTGGATTCCCAAGTACAATTTCTCCAATTGAGAAAGACAATTTCTGATTTTTTTATTCCATTGCTCGACTCTGCTCAGAAAGTTGAAAAATTCCCATTTTTTATTCTTGCTGGATTTACTTGGACTCATTGTGGAAACTGTAATTTAGCAAAGCTGGACATCCCATAGTCAAGCTGATTAAGCTGTTGATGTAATTCTTTTAAAAAGGTTTGATTATTTATGGTGGCATCTCAATTATCTCTGCTAAATTCAGAGGTAGATTTGAAAAACTCAGTAACATAATTATTCAAGTACTGAAGTCCTTCTAGTAAATTGAGCATCCCTTGATAATGCATTCCCACAACTTGCAATAGATGGTATAGGGTAGGGTGTACTAGCTGATGTAGGTATTGCTTGGTGCTAATTCCTGGCATTTGGGAGGTTTACAACACTTCTCTCAAGATAAAGGGTACATCATTAGAACGAGATTGGGTGGAGCGGATTTTGGGAATTAAAGCTCCCTCAAGCATTAGATTAATAATATTTTATAAAACCTCAGGAGGGATTTGAAAATTCGCTGTAAAACTGGTATTAGGATTATAAAAATCCAAATTGGCACACAATTCCAAAGTGGATGGCACTCTTGGGACTTCAGTTCTAGATGAATGGACCCATTGTAAAATACTGCCTTACTCATGGTCTTGAGCTTCTTCAGGCGAAAATTGAGAATCCATAATAGTGACATATGTGTCCACGGTGAGTAACTCAGAGTGCCCCTGTATTGAGCACCACTCTGGAAGTTTTGAATTACACTTCCTATGGGGCAGGTTTTCTCTCAAAATTACTTTATATGGATTCTCAAAAAAGTGATAACTTAAAGCAAAAATAGGTTAAAAATTGACCTAATTCTTTATTATTGAAAGGATGAGATATTTATAAGCTTTGATTTGTTTTGTAATCTATCAGTTCTAATTAATCTCTGTGCAATTAAATCTTCAATCAATTTATTGGGATGAGGCTGATCGCTCTTATTAACGTTAATATATTGAGATAAATTAAGCTCTCCTTCCAATGAAGCCAGCGTAATTGATGGAGTAGTATCTCTGGGGACAAGAGAATTTGGTAAAATCCTGACACTCAGCTTGATAGTCAGGGTCAGAATGATGTTCATCAATCAATAAATTCCACCCTAGCCCCTAGCAGAACTTATTCATGCATTCACAGAAAAGCGATGCTAAGCAGATATGTATGCTATCATGTGTGGTGGGGTACCCCCAATGGAAGCCAAGTATTTCCTTAGTACGTCATATGTCTGACACCATACTCTATGTAAGCAAGAGCAGAACTATATCACGACTGAGTGGGAGTGACTTGTAGTAATATGTGCTTCTAAGCAGTTCAGAGTATATGCACAGAAACCAATTTACTGTTGTGATAGACCATTCCTAGATAAATGCCTGTATGACAAAGTTAATGCTGAAGGGAGGTTGTCTGATGATCTCTGAGGTTACAAACATATGATTCTGAAACAGTAAGCTTAGTGGGGACCACGCATCAAAATGCCAATAAATTGTCATGGTTACCCATCTCATTAAAAACGGTAAATAAGATTAAGACTGGCCTGCCAGTTGGGGTGCGTGAGCACCCAGAAAGCAACCAATAATGCTGGGGCATTGACATCTAAACGACTTGATACCAGGTGTGGAGAGACGTGAAGTGGGAGCGGCAACTAGAGACCACTGTAGCTAACATCCCAACTAACATGCAGACTGTGGCCGCAGGTGCAACAGAAGACATACCTGCTGAAAACTCTTCTGGAACTACCGCAAATCTAAGATGTGCTGAGTAACCACAGGGTGGGGAACAGAGTGGTGAGGTCATGAAACCTCACTCATTGGGGAGAGATGATAAACAATAGAAAAGACATCTTGACGCCATAGGGAGTCCATAAGTGGGGATATCCCCAACAGGCCGCTTGCTTGATAATAACACTTGATAAGCGGGGGTAGAAACTTCATAATAATTGCCACTAGGGCTCAGTTATTGTGCAATCCTGGTAATATAGTTCTGGGCAGCAGCAGCGACAAACTCATGTATAAAATTGTATATTTGAAAATTTCAACTGGAAAGGGGTTTTGTTTATTGTGAATAAAAAATTGAGAATTGACTTACAACTGTACCTGTGAGGATAGTTGCCTTAAGGCCTAGGGGCTTGGGGAATATGTGGGAATGCATGAACAAAGGTGTAGCAATCTCAACTAATTTTTAGTGGAATAAGATCTCACGACTAACTTGATGCCATATTGGCCTTCCACTGACCATATTACTCTCGCTCAAATTCGCCACTAAATTGTTCCTCCACCATAATTTTCTTGCCTCAATAACACTTCATTTTGTGGGTGACTGGTAGCGCCCATGGCCAGGCCATGAGGGCATGGATCCCTTGAGTATCAAAGGTATTTATCACCTTAATTTCACTGGAGTTGGGCCCCTTGATTTGTCCAGGGTTTTCGCCCCTTCAGTGGAACCTGAAAATGCCACTGGAGTTGAACCCCCTGATCAATTTAGATTTTTCGCTCTTTGATGGACCCTGAGGCTGTCACTGGGGATAAGTGCTTGCCTTGCCCTCTGGCTGGAGTCCTCTCACAGCTGCCACCTCCATGTCACCCCTTAATCCGCTGAAGTAGTTCTTGCATGTCATATATGGGGAAAGGGGGCAACATTAAAGGGGTACGCTGTCACCCACCTCTCATCCAACACATGAGCTTAATCTCTCTGGATAACAAGTGGGATGGCCGCCTTCTTGGCCCCTTTTTTGGTGCAAAATGGTTTTGCCTCCTGATCGAGGAACAGGTGCACTCCCAGACTTACAACCCACCGTTCTAGCATTGAAGAGCAAAGCAGATGCATTGTATGAAAAAATATTAGTGGGAATATTGGAGACCAGCCACCCAAAGTTCAGCAAGCACTAAATAAAATTATAGAAAACATCAAGTTCATCTTGGTCAATTGCTTAAAATAATTGGAAAAAAACCCTTATTGTCTCCACGGGCCTATCATGAGCACTGCAATTATTAATGTGGTTATAATGTAACCAGCCATATGGGCCTACAAAAAACTCTGGAGAAGATTCAACGGGAGTACTACTGGGAATTCCTTTACTTTTGACGTTGCAGAACATCTTGGTTGCTGTGAAATGTTTCAGGCACACAAACCCTTTAAGAAAACTATTACCTTTCAGCTAATGGAGCCTGGGTTCACGTGGCATACTATAACCAATGACATAGTAGGGCTGTTGACCATGAGTATGGAGAAAGGTTAGTATGCCATTGTAGCAACTGATTGCCTGACTCATTGGGTAGAGATGTGTGCTATAGCTAAATTAGATGGCAGAAGTACTGCTAAGTGCATAATGGAGCAGTTAATTTATTTTAACTGTTCACTAAGTTTTTTTAACCAATAATGGCAGAAACTTTACCATGCATATCCTTCTGAAGTTAAATGAGTTATTGGGAATATGAGTAGTAATGGTGATGCCCTACTAGCCAAAATCAATGGGATGGTGAAAGGGCAAATTTTACACTGGCTGCTAACTTAAAGAAAAATGTTGGTGGGAAATCTTCCAGCTGGGTAAAGTATTTTTTGGCAGCATTTTTTGCTATTCTTTAAATACTATTTGATAAAGGACTTTCCTTTTTAATTGCTTTATGGGCGTTGGGCTAGTTTGCCCCAATTTTATATTCTGCGCTTAACCTGAATATAGCAATGACGCCTCTACAGTATTTGTAAAATTTTAAAAAAGTGCTGATAGGGATACAGTCTTCCCCTATGCCAATATCTCAAGTGGAGTCTCAAGGCTAAGGAATATGGAGATGCAAAATGGCCAGCTCAACTATTGTGATTGGGGGTAGGGTTAACTATTGAGATACCCATAGCTTCAGATGATGATACAAGTTAGATAAGATGTGAAACAATGTAAGTCTGGGGGTCGCCCCTTGCGCTTGGACTTTGTGTTATTCCCTTTCTCCTCCAAGAGGTGCCCAAAGAGGCTGGCAGCACCCCTCATCTCTTAAGGCGGCCTCTCCCATGTGGTGGATGAGCAGTGGGTTACGGCCTATCCTCTGGAAGTTTTGTCACCCATCCCTATGTTAACAGCTGAAAAATTGCTATGGCGGATTATAAAATCTGTGTCAAGTTTTGGCAAATAAAAATCAGCGTGAGATGAATGTGGCAAGTTCATTACTAGGCTTTTCTCAAATTTTGCAAAATCAGTTGAAAATACACCTTCCCCTTTGGCTTTAAAACCTCAATCCGCCAAACCTCACAGGTCCAAATGAGCGCCAGAGTGACCAGGTGTGGGAAGGTTATGCATCCTGAACCCGTTACTAAGCACTTGGGACTATCCTATGTGAGATGGCCCTGGAAGACTCCCATTACTTGTCAAGTGAGACATCTCCACTAAAATAGCATAATCACGTCAAGACAACGATTTAGGCGTCTGGCGACCAACTGATGACAACTTTGCCCACTGCTAATACCCTCAGAGTCAGTTTAAAATAGCAATCCCCCACCTGAAGTTCCACCAGTTTAGGTTGGACACTCAAGTGCCCCATTCCATGAAGCCCAAAGTTATTACCAAATTGACCTATAGTTTAAGCAATTGTCTCCCACAGAGATGATTGCTGGTCACTTTTTATCAAATTTCCAATAATATTCCTTTTGTACTGAACAAATTTTTACTTATTTATAAATTGCTCCCCTCTGGTATCCTGTGATACCAGCTTTTGTTAAATAATAAGTTGCACAACGATTGGGCCATTTTGGCCTTTTGTTGACTTTTGTGCCCTCTGCTGATAATTGGGCTTTACAAGCTCTAGACCTCTTAAAGTTTTCTCTGCTTTCCAAAGGAATCCGCCATCAGGATCTCGACATTTTGTGGGCAAAATTATACCCATTCTAGGAAAGAATCTGCTCACATGCAGTCAGCTCTATTCCAACCCCCCTCATGGGAGAACCCAAACCTGACGTCCCAATCCAACATTTCTCCACGCCTGAGCCTGCGGGCTCTGGGGCTGCAACAGCCTGGATTTTTACTGGGTTGCTTTTCACTTTTGTGTCCTGTTGGCACTCGCTGTCCACCTATTTCCTAGCCATCTAAACGTTGTCTGAGAAGCAGTGCCTCTAGAATTTTGGCTCACATTCTGGGTACTCTCTCCTTCTAACTGGCAGCTAGTCTATACTTTATCTACCGCTTTCCTGACATATATGACCGTCCATTAATTCCAGCCTTTTCCTCCCTTCTCATCAAGATGGGTGCAGCAATGGCCACTATCTACTAAAAGAATGTCCAGTCAGCGGCTTGCCTTCTGTTGTTTGTCTGGTTAATCATCAATTTTTTATGTAGCTCCTGGGTGGCGTTGTAAAAATTCTCCATAACAAAATACCACATTGACTTCTGCTTCCATCCTGGCCTACCCCAAGTGGTGGGTCCACCTTCTCTCTCCCTCAAGGTTGCAAATCAGGTTCTTGACGCCCTCTGCTGAGTTGCAGGTAGTCCTCAATTGGACCTGTCAGTTCCTCTTCACTGATGGATGCCCAGCAGAGCTTGGCCTTCTGGATTCGGTGAGAGGTGATACCTACTGGTGGGTGCATGCCTTTTCTGCATTCTGCCATCCAGGCAGGCGACCCCACCCCACTTGTTGCATTGGTTTCAGTGGCCTTGAAAACCCCTGTGATGTGTTCTACTCGCCTGCTCCATTTATTTTATATAAGCGCCAAAGCTCTGTGATTGACTTTCTTTGTCACAGTTTTTGTGAATAAGCTCCTGCGCTTTATCTCCCCTTTAGAATCATACAAGCAATTTTCAGACATGTTAATTCAGCTTCCAGCAACCATTCCATTTGGTCCGCCCCATGTAGACAGTGGAACAGATCTGCATGGCGGCGACTTCAATTATTGCAACCCTCCACCATAATTCCATGCACAAATCAGTAACTATGATTGGTTTTACTGACTTGAGTGAAATTCTGATACTGACACTGAATCAGTATTCACTCTGGTTCCAGTGGCTGATGCTGCCCGCGGTGGAACAGGTTACCTCCAGCTTACCTGTCCCTCAGTTGTGGATAATCAACACGGGGAGAATGCAGTACAACCCCTCACCCAAAAGTACTTCAATTCTTCCAAACTAGTTCTCCCCCTGATTTGGTTACAATTTTCACTTTGTCAAAGGACTCGCGTGCAGATGCCAATAAACAACATTAAGCATACTTTTTATTACCTGTTAAATGAGAATCAGGGCGCACCTCAGGTATTCTTTGAGGCCCTGGTTGACAAGGGAGCTGTGGGTAACTTCATGAGTCTGAAGTTGGCCCAGCGCTTGAATTAGACTTGGACTTGTGTTTGATGTTGGCTGCATCATTAGCCTTCCAGCCAACTTTCAAGGTAAAGCGTCAAAAGCCTTTTTGGTCTACCAGTCTAATTTCTGTGATCACTTTTTGCAAGCCAAACCTCGTTTATCCAGTATTTTTTGGTGTGGGCTGGTAGGTAATTAGCATGTGCAAATACACCTGGATTTGAACATGCTGTCTTTTGCCAACGCCCAGGTGGAGGGCAAGTTTCCACTCCTTGACACTCTCACTAAATCTCAGAACTAAGGATCCATAATGACCCTTGTTTCCCCTGTGGGCCTTCCGCCAGATTTTCCCGTCATGTTAATGGCCTACCCAAGCATGTTTGATTCAGCTAAGGCCAACTATCTTCCAAAAATTACTGAATTCTAACTAAAGTTTTGGAAAATGGTAGATGTGATGAATATCAACTTCCCACTGTTCCTGCATACAGTGGATGAGGATGCCGCCCCCAATGCAAAGTTAGATGACATGCTCACGAAGATTTGTTATTCAATGAAACATCCCCAGTTGCCTCACCCATTGTCTTCACTAAAAAAGTTGATGGTTTGCTATGCTCCACATGGATTGCAGTCACCTCAACAATATCACAGCATGGCCCCTACCCACTTCCGCTTTTAAAAACAATTGGCCAAGCAATTGCAAAGCCATGAGTATTCTCAATACTTGATCTGGTAAACGCCTTTAATCAAATCCAGGTATCCAAAGGTCAGGAATGGATTACCGCCATCCAGACAAGAAGAGGAATATTTCAATTTTAAGTCATGCCTTTAGGGTTAAAAAATGCGCCCACAACAATCCAGTGGATGAATGATAGCGTGCTAGGTGGCCTCAGGTTCACCTGCGCAGTTGCATACATCAATTATATCCTGGTTCGCTCCCCACACACCCTAACAGCACATGAAAGATTTGGAGGCGATGTTGGCTGCCCTTTATAAGGCAAGTTTTTTTGTCAAGCTATCAAAGGGCGAATTTTACTGAGGAAGTTACCTTTCCTGGATAATCTCATCTTAAAGGATGAAATCACCACTACGCCTAGTAAACTTAATGCCATCCGCAATTGGCCGACTCCAACGACTCAGAAGCAACTGTGAAGCTTCCTGGGTACAATAATAGTTCTGAAGAAATTCTCCCTCACCCTAACAGTTGGGCATGCCACTGCATCTGCTTACAGGTAAAACCATTCCATCCTGATGGACGTTTAATGCCAGTAGGCATTTTATATTAATCAAGGATGTGTTTATATTGCCCCATCCTCAAGCATTTGGACCCCTCCAAACCCTACATCATAGCATTTGATGCAAATTCCGCCACGGTGGGGGCTGTCCTGTTCCAAGAGCATGACAGGTTGGAACACCCTTCTCATATTTTTCCTGCAAGTTTTCCTCCACAGAGAAATACTGGGCCATTTATGATAAGATGTTGGCAGCTGTAATGTGGGCCTTGACCCACTGATGGTATCCCTTGCAGGGTGCTCAACACAAGTTGACTGTGCAGACAGACAACCAAGCTCTCCTATATTTCTGCAGACCGCAGAAGCCGGCACACTGGCAGGCTCAGACCTACCTTGACCTGTGCAGCTTTGATTTAAATACAAGTCTGTGAAGGGAGCGCTAAATGTACTTTCTGACTTTTTGAGTCAAAGTCTTAAGATTTGCCTAGCAGAATCAGATGAGGCGTACCTATCACAGTTATTCAGCCAACTCAAATTTTGGCCATTGCTTCCCTAATTGCCTTGTTAGTGGATTAAGATCTGGATGTGCTCTTGGTCTTGAGGGTTCTAGAGGCCCAGACGGCATGCACAGAGGGGTTGGAACTTTTGGAGCGTCTATCACTTCCAACTCCCAAGCATTCACACTAATCTCTGGCTGAGGGGCTTATACAGTTTAGGTCGCAGCTATGGGTTCCACCTCTCATCTGGGATGAAGTCATCTGAGCCCATCATGATCCCCCTGTAGTTGGCCACCCAGGGGAAAAAGTGAATCGATTTAGTTAAATGTACCTTCAACTGGCCAGGCCTGTCAAAGAATATTTTGGCATGGATCTCTGACTGTGTAACATGCATGCAGGCAAAATCATACCAGTTGGGTACTAATGGTATCTTTCACCCTCTGTAGCTGTAAGTCTATGGAAATGACCCCTCTGCTTGGACTTGCAGTTTTCCCATTTCCTAATAAAAAGGGTCTGAAGAGGGCGGCTGGCCTCTAGTCACACAGGATGATAACGCCCATGTGGTAGATGAGCGCTGGGTAACAGCTTTCCCTCTAAAGGTTCCTCCCCCTGTCCCCACGCTTGCCTTAGCCAAATTAGTATGGTGAATTAAGTAAATTTGAACATAAATCATCAGAAACCGCCACCCCCAAGTTGGAAGAACTTTATGAAGTTGATGGCGCTGAGCCCTTGAAATCAAAGTTAAAATGTCTTACAACCATGGTAACAAGGCCCGATGGAATTTCACATTCAATAGATGTGGAATTAAGTGTCAAATCCTTGGTAATGCTTGACAATGGCATCAGGTCATTTAAAAGGCATTGGTTTAAAACTTGCTTTAAAATATATGGGGACAAAGCCCAACGGGCGTGTACCTCATAAGCAGAATGTGAAAAGCAATGAATCCTCAGTCAGAATCCCCAATGGCATTGAGCCATTGGGTAATGATGTTTTCAACTCTGAACTCTCCTCAAAATCATTGGAGACAAAGCCTGACGGGCATGTACCTTCATCAGGGATTGTTGCCAATAGTTCAAAACCCCCATTTCAAAAATCTGGATTGCCAATCAACTTTACCCACTTGGCTGAATGAACGCCCCAGTGACCAGGAATTGGTGGGTTGACCATTCTAAACCCATTTCTGACCCGTTGGGACTGCCCCTATGTGGGGTGGCCTTGAGGGATTCCCATTTCTCGTCAGGCTTGATTCTGTTGCACTAAGTGTCAAAAATGCTGCGAATCCTCAAGTCAGGCGTCACGGTCAAACTGATAGTGACTCAGCCTGCCGCTGATTCCTTTGATGCCAATTCAGATTGAAGTTGGCATTTCCCCCTCCCTCAAAAATTCACTAGGTTAGGTAAAAATTTGGGGGCCAGATCCCATGCTTTGACATGCTGTCCCAAATCAAACACCATTTAATCAGTTGTATCACAATGAGGAAATTGTTGGTCGATTTCTCTCTATTATTTTTTATTAAAAATCCCATTTTACAAACCCAACTTTATTATGAAGTTTAACCCACCCATTCTGACCCAATTATTTCAAAAACTCATGGGCCCCAGGGCCACGTTTGCCTAGTTAGGTGCTAGATTGCTATACACAGCTATGGCCCTTAGGCACCTGTCAGTGAAATTCATTCCTTTTTTAATAATAGTCATTTAAGCAGCAGTGCCTCTGGCATTTGGGCTTGTCATTTACGTGCATCAGCACTCATACTGGAAGGTTATTCTAAAATTAACTTGCTGTTTTCATGAAAGTAGCAGGAAGAGGGCCATGAATGTCAGTGTCCGTGAACTTCATTGTTAAGCTGCCAAGCTTCAATAGGCTTACAGCAGACATGGTGGTTGTAGACCACCTCACTAAATTTGCCCTTTTTATCCCTTGCTCCTCTACCATCACATCTGAGTATAACGCCTGCTTGTTTTGAGGCACGTATTTTCTATGTTTGGTCTACCGCAGGAAATCATCAGCAACCACAGTATTTAATTTATGGTGTTTTTATAATGACGCTTGGTGATTTTGAAGATTACGCCATGTCACTCTACCGTAAACCATCTTCAGTCAGATGGACAAACTGAGTGGGTAAACCAAATCTTGGAACAATATCTTAGGTGTTATGATGCAGCCACTCAGGATACCAAGGTTGATGATCTTGCGCTTGCCCAGTTTGCATATAATATTAGGACTCATGCATCCACAGGCTTCTCCCCATATGAAGCCACCTTAGGGTATACCCTATCATTTTTGGTGGGTCTGTGCCTTCACCCGGAGGTGCTGGCTGCAGCTGACCATGCTCAGCACATTCATATCACCCAATCCTTGGTCTGGTAACACCAGGCCAAGGCCATTAGTCACTATAAACGGTTTGCAGACTGCAAGAGCTTTCCAGCACATGAGATTAAGTTAGGGTCACACATCATGTTGTACATGTAGCACTTGCATATGCATGTGTCCCCATGCAAGTTCACAAACAAATTCTCAGGCCTTTACCTGTTAGAAAACCTGGAAAATGGCGCCTTACGCTTGAAGTTGCCAGACCACTGGAGGCAACATCCCGTCTTCCACATCTTGCAGTTGTCTAATTCAAAGGGGCGATTCCTCTGTTTTCCAAACCCATTATTATTGAGGGATTCTAGGAAGTTGAAGTTGACAAAATTTTGGCTTCCAGACGCTCATGCAGATTGGTTCAGTATCTAGTTGCTTGGAAGGGCTACCCAGCTTACAAGGTCAGCCCAGTTGGCTCTTGGGACTGCGTGAACTATTCAGAGATTGTTTAGGCTTTCCACGCTGCACACCCAACGCTCCCTGACCTCCCCTAAAGATCACAATGATGATGGTGATCAAGCTACCTAAGGCTTATAAAACCATTTCCCTCGCCCAGTCCTCAATGGTGGTGCTCCCCCTATAGGAAAAGGGAAGAATAATGTAAGTATGGGGGAGCTCCCCTTGCACTTGGACTGGGTGGTATTCCCTTTCCCTTCCAAAAAGGGACCAAAGAGGCTGGAAGACCAACTCATCTCCCAAGGCGACCTTGCCCACGTTGTGGATGTGAGGTGGGTTATGGCCTACCCTCTGAAAGTTCCGCTGTCCATCCCTGTGTTAACAAATGAAGAATTACTACACCAATTGAGAAAATCTGCGTCAAGGTTTTATCAAATAAAAATCAGCGTGAGATGGATGTGGCAAGTCCCTTTCCCAGTTGATTTTATTTTTGGAAAATTCTGTTAAAAATAACAAACGTTCCCCTTTGGCATCAAAACCTCAATCCTCAAAACCCCATAAGTCCGAATGGGTGCAAGAGCAATTAGATTTGGGCGGGTTAGCATCCTGAACCCATTCCTGACCACTTGGGACTGTCCCTACATGGGATAGCCCTGGGAGGCTCCCGTTACTCATTGAGCAAGATGCCATCACTCAAATTAGCGTAAGTGCATCATGACTACGATTAAGGCATCCAAGGACCAAATGATGATGACTCAGCCCACCGCTGACACTTTCAGAGTCAGTTTAAAATAAATAATCCCCTCACCCAAAGTTCCACCAGTATAAGTTGGACACTCGAGTGCCCCATTCCATGCAGCCCAAATTTATTCCCCATTTTGACCTATCATTTAAGCAATTGTCCCCCACAAGGATGATTGATGGTCAATTTTCTTTATCAAATTTCCAATAAGGTTCCCTTTTTTGAACAAATTTTTACTTATTTATAAATTGCTCCCCTCTGGTATCCCATAACACCTGCTAATATTGAATTATGGGCTTCACAACTATTAGGCCATTGTGGCCATATTGGAGACTTTGATGCCCTTCATTATTAACAGAGCTTACCGCGCTATAGACCTCTTAAAGTTTTCTGCTTTCCAAAGCAATCCGCTGTCAGAATCTCAGCATTTTGTGGGCAAAATTATCCCCATTCTAGGAAAGAATCTGCTCTCTCACGGATGACTCTATTCCAACCCCCTCATGGGGAACCCAAACCTGACGTCCCAATCCAACATTTCTCCACGCATGAGCCTAGGGCTCTGGGACTGCAACAGCCTGGCTTTTCGCTGGGTTTATTCTCACTTTTGTGTCCCTTCAGCGCTTACTGTCCACCTACCTCCCAGTCCATATAAATGTTATCTGAGCAGCAGTGCTTCTGGCATTCTGGATCGCCTTCTGGGTGCTCTCACACCCTGACTGGCAGGCCAATCTAGACTTTATCTGCTGCTTTCCTGATAATTGATCCCTTTGAGGTCATTAATAAATTGGCATTGGATGCCTACATGCTTAAAGACCTCTCTGATGGTTATATCATGAATAGAGTGCATGCTAAGTTCTTATGAGCATGCAAATAACCATCAATATATATGGAATCATTTTATTTTTATATACTTAATTGTATTAATATCCAGATGCCTGCTTAGCTTTAGAAATGACAAAATGCTATCGGGTTCCTTGGCAATGATTTCAAATCTATGTTCTTTGAGGATATGCAATTATTTTCATTGCTACTAATGACAACAGTTATTCCTACTTTGTTTTATGTTTTTGGCGTCATATACCGCTGTTGGTTACCGCTGTCTCTAGGATTCTGGGGTTGTGCAAAGGTATTCTCATCAGTAGGTATGTTGAAAGAAGATAATCTGATTACTTGAGGGTGATATGGTGGGATTTTAACCAGGTTATGCGTTTCCCAACATGTTCCTATACTAATAATTTATTTGGGGATGATCCCTGATATAATTTCATTAGTGTAGATGTTTTTTAGGCTTCTGAGGAGGAATCTCTGATCTAGGATTCGAACATTTGAAGATATGACAATGACTTTGGTGCTCCTGAGGAGAGAGCTCTGAAGTAATATTTATGATTATTTTAATGATTAGACATCCAAGAGTTATTAATAATAATCCCCAATAGTTTAGGTTACAGACTTGAGGGCACAATCTCCCAACCTTGAAAATTAAGCTGACGGAAGTTCTGGACAAAAACATGTTAAATGCTGCAGGTCGATTAATAAATGTAAAATTATTATTTAGCGACTAAAGCTGATGATTTTAGTAGGAGGACACTAGATGCCAGGAATGACATATACATATTACATCGATCTGCCTAATAAAGCCATCTTTCTCTTGGTCTTACTAGATTTTTCTAGTAATTGTGTTAATTAATGTAGGATGGAAGTGCCAAGTTAATTTAGGTAGCAAGAGGTCAAGTTCCAGCTGAACCTTCACCAGCTCAGATTTGTGCTTCCTGTCATCATACAGGAAGCTGTATTAGCTGACAAATAAACCCTTGAGAATCTGTGCAGTGGCCATGTTTCAAATAATACATGATACCAGAATTAAAATTGTCACTGGCCATGCTTCAATGCAATAACCATATAACCTCAAGGAACCTGAAGGTTGCTATCTCGTTGGGCTTTGAAACTATAGGCTATGACTATGAGATAATCCATTGTTCTGAGAAAACCCATCAGAACGCTGGCGGTCTTTTGCAGTTGCTGGTTGTAACCACACGGACCCCTTTATAGATAAAAACATTTTGAAAAAATGAAGGTAAAGGGCTATTTAAATTATTGGCCTTCATTTGCCACACCTTGGACTGACTATTAAAGGACAATGAAGTTTAGAAAGTACTATTGTATAAGATTTTGGGGAATGACTGAAGATTATACCATCCACCTTCAGACTTCCCAACAATAATCATGCAAGCTCATCACACAGTGGGACATGGAGGCCAAATAAAGACCTTAAAATTAATTTAACAAGGGTATTATTAAGAGTTTAAAAGTTTAATATTCAAGATGGGTTGATGAGGTGTTGCAAATATGAAGCCCACCAACCATATAAGCTTGCAACTAGCTACCAGTTGCTCAAACCTAATTATGCTTGGCACACCATGTCTATAGATATTATAAGACCTTTCTCAGCTAGCATTCTTAACTTTGAATACATCATGGTATCAATCGATCATCTTACTAGGTGGGCCAAAGCCCAAGCCATCTAATATTTTGGAACAGTATCTACACTAAATCTATAATGAAACGGTTAATCCAACAACTTAGTTTTCTGCAAGTAATCCTCATTGACAATGCCACAAATTTCACCTCACAAGTTGTTCCCAGAATAAATGAGCTAATAGAAATCTGCAGAGTGCTCATCACCCCCTACCATCCCAAAACTAATAGAATGGTGGAATGTGCCAATGGTACCATAGTACAAGCTCTTTGGAGATTTTCCTGTGATTCCTCATCTCAATCGTCATCTAGGTGAATTGACTATATTTGCTTATGATATTAGTTACAATAGTGTACAGGATATTCACCCTTTAAACATTTGTAGGATCAATAACCTGCACTACCTGTAAGTCTGGTGGAGTGTCCCCTCCACTTGGACCGGTTATAGTTCCCCTTCCCATTCAAAAAGGGTCGGAGAAGGCCAGTTGCCCCTCTCATCTCCCAGGGCAACCTCGCCCATGTGATGGAAAAGCGGTGGTTAACACCTTACCCTTTGAGGACTCCGCCACCTATCACAGTATTAACTTCAGTAGATTTGGTACTGTAAATCAAGGGAATTTGTGCTGAGCTATTAGAAAGTCAGCATCCCCCTGGGGTAAAATGTTTGAATGAAGTCAATGGCAACAAACCTTGTCATCATGTCCTGAGGGCCCCAAACCAATGGCAACAAAGCCCAACGGGCGTGTACATTCTTCAAATAAAGTTTCTAGTGTCAAAATTCAGTAGAACTCGCCGATGGCATCAGGCCATTGGGAAAATTTCTTCCAGGTCGAAACCCTCTCCAAAAGTACCAAAATCTTCATCTGACAGATTTCACTTGGTCAAACGGATACCAGAGCGGCCATATGCAGGCATGTTGGGTGCCCCAAACCGGTTCCTGACCTCTTGGGACCGCCCCTAAATGGGGTGTCCTTGGGAGTTCCCATTGCCTGTCAAGCGAGATGCTGTCACTCTAATCATCAGAAGCACAGAAGTTCTGTAATTTGGGAATCTGTGGATGATTGACAATGACTTGGCCCACCGCTATACTTTTAATCATTTCCAAATAAGTTCATTTTCCACCTCGCTTGAAGTTTTCCAGGTTAGGTCAAATCTTGAGGGCCCTAATCCCACGCTTTCCTAATGTATTCCCCAATTGATCATCTATTTAAGCAGGCATAACACTAAGGAAATTATGGCCAATTCTCTTTTTTGATTTCATTAAAAATCTTTCCGTGATCAAATTTATTTAATTAAGCTCTAAGTTTTCTTTGACAAACCCCCATAATATCTGTAATGTGGCCCTGCAGGCCTTGTATCAACTGGGTTGTCCTAGTCATGTTATTAACTTTGATCCCAACATAGTCAATTGGGTCTATCATGGTAAAGACTTTTTGGAATTTTTCCTGATCTTGCAACTCCCTACATCTAGGCCCATTGGCCCTGGGTTGCAGCAGCCTGTTTTATTGCCAGGTTACTTTTTATATTTGCAGGCCATAAAACTCCATTGTTACTTATATCTTAGTCATTTAAACGTCATTTAAGTGGCAATGCCCCTGGAATCATGGCTCACTTTTTGGGTGCTTTTGCATCCCTACTGGCAGGCCAGTCTAAACTTTATTTGCCGTTGCCCTGACATAATCAATCATTCATTGTTTCTGGCCATTTTTGCCCTCCTTGTCAAGATGAGCAGCTCAGTGGTTACCATCTTCCATATGAACGTCCAGTTGGTAGCCTGCCTTCTGTTGTTGTTCTAATTGATCACCAAATTTATAAGCAGCTCCTGGATGACTTTGAAGGAATTCTTCATGGTCAGATTGTTCCATTACCCACTACTTTCCCCTTGGTCCTCCCTCAAAGTGGGAACTTCATGATTGGATTTTTCCAACTTGGCCTTGGATTATGATCTCAACGTCGAATTAGTATCTGTATTAGTTCCAGGGCCTGACGCCGCCCCTGCGCCCAAATTAGTTTTCTCTGGCTCACCTGAGTGTAAGTGATGGAAGTCCATCCTGGAGAGGACATGATCTAACCTCTTGTTTGCCCAAATTTTTCTCCTTTAAAGCTACCTGTTTTTCTCCTAATTTTGTTGCAAACTCTTAAGTATCTGAAGAATTGACCTATCCACCAATAAACAGAATTACGCCTATTTTTTATTAATAGTGAAATTTGGCATTGGGGCTTACCAGGTGTCCTTTGAGGCCTTGGTTGACATGAAGCAGTGGGTTAATTCATGAGTCTGAGATTGGCCCAGAAGCTTGGACTAGACTTAGAATTGGGTTTGGTATTGGTTGCATCATTAGCTTCACAGCCATTTTACAAAATATGGCGTCCAATACCTCTGTTGGTTCACCAGTTCAGTTTTTGCAATCGTTTCTTGTTGATGCCTAACTTTGTATTTCTGGTAATTCTGGGTGTGGTCTGGTGGCGTCAGCAAAATGTGAGTACCCACCTGAATCTAAAATGCTGTCATTTTCCAATGTTCAGGTGGAGGGCGAGTTCCCATTTCTGTACCCCTTAATAAAGCTCATAGCTGAGTATCTGTTACAAACCTCATTTCTTCCGTAGGCCTTCTGCTGGATTTTCCCACAGCGTTGATGAGCTACAAGAGCATTTTTGACTCCAAAAAGGCTAACTGCTTTCCTCCACATATGAATTTGATTTTAATTTTTAGACAACCTTGGAAGTGGTGAACATAAACTTCCCACTTTACCTTCATACAGCAGAGGAGGAGGCTGCCGGTGCATGGTTGAATGACATGCTAAAGAAGGGTTAGCTAGTACTAAAAAAAAGAAGGGTTAGCTGTTCAAGGATACATCACCGGTTGCCTCTCCCATTGTTTTTGCCAAAAAGTATGACGGTTCCCTTTGTCCCTATGTGGTTTATGGCCACCTTAACAATATCACGGTCCATGACCCATACCTCACTGCAATTGTTACAGACAATTGGCCAAGTGATTGGCAAGTCATGATTGTTTTTCACAACTCAAAACTAACGCTTTTAATCAAATTTGGGTGGTGGAAGGTCAGGAATGGCTTACCGCTATCTGGACAAGATGAGGCATGTTTATTTCAAGTGATGCCTTTTGAAATGAAGAATGTGCCTGCAACATTCCAAAGGATAATTGATAGTGTGCAGGGTGATCTCCGGTTCACCTGTGAAGTTACATATATTTATGACATCCTGGTACACTCTCCCTCTTCTAAACAACATGAAAAAGATTTGGAGTGGTAGTGGCTGTCCTTCATAAGGTGAGTCTGTTTGTCAAGCCATCAAAATGAGAATCCTATTGGGAGAAAGTCACAATTTTGGGCAACCTCAGCTTAAAAAATGGGCACGCCATTCTGCCCAGCAAACTAGATGCCATCTGAGAATGGCCAACTCTAATGAATCAGAAGCAACTGAGAAGCTTCCTGGGTACCATTATATTCCTAAAAATACTCTCCTACATTCTCACAGTTGGCTTCCCCACTCTATCCTCTCACAGGCAAAAACGTTCCCTTTCACTTGAAGCCTGAGTGCCAGCAGGCATTCAATTCAATTAATGAGATATTTTTGTCACCCCCATCCTTAAGCACGTGGATCCTCTAAACCTTATATTGTAGCATGTAATGCATCTTTCGCTGCAGTAGGGGCTGTCTTGTCCAAGAGCACAATGGTTTGGAACACCTATTCGCTATCTTACTCATTGGTTTTCTTCCACTGAGAAATACTGAGCCATTTATGACAAGAGCTGGCAGCTGTGGTGTGAGCTTTGACCCACTGGTGATATCTCTTACAGGGTGCTCAGCACAAGTTGACTGTGCAAATGGACTGTCAGAAAATTGAATTTTCAGTGACAGCGGGCTCTACTAGTTTGCAGGTCAACCAGTATGAAGACTGGCTGACCCTTGCCGTTTTGCCTTTGTTGATGGGGCTAGCAGAACCAGCTGACCCCTTGGCATGTCACCCGTGCCATTTGAGGATCCCCCATACTAAACCCCAACACATAAGTATAAACATATACTTATATAAAAGTGAAAATAGGCAAAGGGAGATCTTTATTGAGAGGAAGCGCCAGGACTTATATTTACAAAAGGGATACTGCGCCCATTGCTGACCTATTTGCTCCTAGCTGGTTTTTCCAGCCAAACACACTCTCTCTCTTTTACTGCGCTTCTCTCTTCCCTGGCGTCGACCCTCTCACCCCATCCTTCCCAATGTCTGAATTAGTTTTAGCTCATCTTTGGCTTTGAGTCACCGGTGAGCCATATAAATGATCAATATAATAAATATCAAATTTGGATTTGACCTCCAAGTTGATTATTATGTGCTGGAAACCACATTGGTTGCTTGGTTAAACTCAGGAAATCTTGGCTTTTCACTGATGACACATCTCAACTTGTTGTAGTTGATTGTTCAAAAAATTGCCTTTCTTAGGCGATAATCAATTATTTATATATATGAGGCGGTGGAAACATCCTTCGCTGCCTTGAACTCAGAATCATCAGTTTCCGCTGACATTACTTAAATAATATAAATGGATCATTCTTGGTTACTAGTTGCCGGTAATCTAAATACTAAATTGGGCCAGTGGTTGGCTCTGACTGATCCTAACTTCCTTTCTCGGCAGAACACTAGATTCATCCAACTCAATTGGGGAGCAACTATCAGCAATCATACAGAACACCACGAAATTCATTTAATGAGCCATTTCGCCAGGATTGTCCATTTCATCCCAGTAATGATTGATCATTGGAGGAATTCATCTGGTTAAAATTTAGACATTGACCGCCAAGCTCTTCTCTATTTCTGCAAGCCACAGAAGTTGGCACACCAGCAGGCCTGAACCTACTGGTATTTGTGCAGCTTTAACTTCAAATATAAGTTTGTGAAAGGAGTTTTAGATGTTCTTCCCAATTTTCTAAGCTGCAATCCTGCCCTTTGCCCATCCAACTCAGAGGAGGCAGATCTCGTCATGGTCATTCCCCCAACCCAAATATCAGCCATTATACCACCCATGGTTTTGGCAGAAAGCTTAACTCTGGACGCTCCCTTGATTTTGTGGGTCTTAGCAGTGCAAACAGCATGTGCGGAAGGGGTGGATCTTTTGGAGAAGTTGTCCCTCCCAACTTCAAAAGCATTCATTTTATTCTCTGGCCAAGGGGCTCATCCAGTTCAGGTCATGAGTGTGAGTCCCTCCCCTCCTCTGAACCAAAGTATTTCAGGCTCATCACAATCCTCTTTCAGTTGTTCAACTGGGGAATAATAAGTGCATCAATTTAGTTAAGCATACTTATAACTGGCTGGAATTGTTAAAGGATGTTCTGGCATGGATCGCGGACTGTGTGACTTGTGCGTGGGAGAAATTGGACCAGCCTGGTAGGAATAGTCTCCTGCACCCCTTGCAGCAGGAAGAGGGTCATGGACATCGATGTCCATAGACTTTATCGTTGAGCTACCCAGCTCCAAGGGGTTCACAGTGGTTATGGTGGTGGTAGACCACTTTACTAAATTCTCCTTGTTTATCCCATGCTCCTCCCCCATTACTTCCAAAGAAACTGCATGTCTATTCGTGCTTCATGTGTTTTTGATGTTCGGACTCCTGCAGGAAATTATTAGTGACCATGGGACCCAATTTATGTATGTGGTTTTGAAATGAGTTCTTGATTATCTTGAAGATTATGCCCTTTCACTCCATTGGGTACCATCCACAGTCAGATGGTCAAACTGAATGGGTCAATAAGATTTTGGAACAGTACCTGCAGTGCTACACTGCAGCCGCTCAGGATACCTGGGCGGGTGACCTTATCCTCATCCAGTTTGCATATATTAACGAAACACATGCATCCTCAGGCTTCTTTCCATGTGAAGCTGCGTTGGGGTATAAATCATCATTATCAAATGGGCCGTACCTCCTCCCAGAGGTACCAGCAGCGGATGATCACGCTCAGCACATTTGGGCCACACAGCTCTGGGTTTGGGAGCATTTGACTAAGGCTGTAAGTGACTATAAATGGTTTGTGGATTGGAAGCAGCTCCTGATGCAATAAGTTAGGTAGGCTCATATGTCATGCTTGACATGCACCACTTGCACATGCAGGTGCCCTTGTGCATGTTAGCAAGCAAACGCTCAGGCCCCCATTTGATGAAAGAAGAGTTGGCAATTGACGCCTTCCATTTGAAATTGCCACCCCACTGGAAGCAACATCTGGTCTTCCTTGTCTCTCAGCTGTCCCCGTTTAAGGGGGCGATCCCATCAGAACCAGAGCCCATTGAGATCAAGGGCGTGAGGGAAGTTAAAGTTGAGGGCATCCTGGATTCCTGAAGATCACGCCGTTCAGCTCAAGATTTTTCTACGTGGAGAGGCTATCTGGCCTATGAAAATAGCTGGTTTGGCGCTTGAGACTGTGCTTACTGCTCAGAGCTCATCAAGGATTTCCATGCCACCCACCCAGATGCTCCCCATCCCCCCAAAAAAATCGCTATGCTAATGGTGATCAAGTTGCCCAAGGCCCATAATAATGTGGCCCTCAGTCAATTTAACCAGTGGTGGCACTCCCCCTTTGGTAAAAGGGAAGGATGATGTAATTCTGGGGGCGCCCTCTCTGCTTGGACCATGTGGCATTCCCTTTCCCACACAAAAAAGGTCCAAGAAGGTCAGCTGCCCCTCACATCTCCCAGGGCGATATTGCCCATGTGGTGGACGAGCGGTGGATAACAGCTTACCCTTTGTGGACTCCTCCACCTATCACAGTAACAACTTCAGCTGAATTAGTACTGTGAATCAAGTGGATTTGTGTCAAGATATTGGAAAGATGTCATCCCCCTGTGGGTTTGAGTTCAGAACAAGTCATTGGCAACAAACCTTAGGCATCAAAGCCTGAGGGCCCAAACTATTGGCAATAAATCTTGATGAGCGTGTACTTTTGGCAAATAAAGTGCCTAATGTCAAATCTCTGGCAAAACTTTCCAATGGCATTAGGCATTGGATTATGTTGCCGCAGTTTAAAACCTTCTCTGAAATTATCAAATCTTTATCCAAAAGATCTTGCTTGTCCAAATGAACGCTGGTTCAACCATGTGCAGGCAGGTTAAGCGCCCCAAACCTGTTCCAGATCTTTTGGAACCACCCCTACATGAGGTGGCCTTGGGAGGTTCCAGTTGCCCTTTGGGTGAGAAACCGTCACTCTAATAATCAGAACCATGTAAAAGCTGTAATTTGGGCTTCTGCGGATGACCAACAATTACTTGGCCCACCACTGATACTTTTAGAGTTGGTTCCAAATAAGTTCATTTTCCCCCTCGCTCAAAGTTCACTGGGTTAGGCCAAATCTTTTAGGGCCCCAATCCCACGCTTTTCTAAGCTATTCCATAATTGATCATCTAATTTAAGCAGTCATAACACTGTGGAAATTGATGGTAAAGTCTCTTATTTTTAAATTCAAAAAAAATCTTCCTTTGCCCAAATTTTTCTAATTAATTTTGTATTTTTATTTGCTAAATCCCCATGACATCTTCAATGTGATCCCGCGGGCCTTGTATCAACTGGGTTGTCCTAGTCATAATATTAACTTTGGTACCCAACATAGTCAATTGGGCCTATCATGTCAAAGACTTTATGGAATTTTCCTCAATCTTACAACTTTCTACGCCCAGGCACATTGGCCCTGGGGTTGCAACAGCCTAGTTTCTTGCTGGGCTGCTTTTACATTTGTTGGTCTTCATCACTCCATAGTTACATATACCTCAGCACATTTAAATGTCGTTTGAGCGGCAATGCCCCTGGCATTCTTGCTCGCCTTTGGGTGAGTTCATCCTTACTGGCAGTCCAGTCCTAACTTTATCTGTCATTGTCTTGACACTACCACCCTTGTTACATTCAATAATTATGAATGAGGATGAGATTCAACCTTCAGAATACTTTGACCAACTATTGAAACCCCTAAATAGAATCCAGACTGAAGCTTATGGGGATGCTCTGACTAGGAAAATTATCAGAAAAATAGGAATATTTTACATAGGCTCATAGTGGCTAGCTTTACAGTTGGCAATCAAGTTGCTTACTGCAATACCTATGTATTTGATAGACAATAGGCTAGCTAGTTTGTGAGAATATCTTACATTATACTTGACTGAGTCACCTCTGAAAAATACACTATTCATGGCTTGATCAAAGGAGAAATAGTTAATTGTGTTCATGCAAAAGTTCTCTGACCTTATAACAAATCATGTTGATTGTCTCCTCAAAGACTGAGTAATGAATCAAGTCTATTGGGAAGGGTTGGTAAATGATTGACTTGATTTCTGAATCTTAAAACAAAGCCATAATATGGTCTTAACTCTATTATTAGATGTTACCCTAGATAGGTTGCATTGTAGTTGACTTATAACATCTCATTTAATCCCCATTTTGACAAATCAACGCCCTCTATAATTGCATTGGACTGTAGTCAATGATCCTTACCAATAGAGTTCTGTTGAATCCTGAATGAATTGGTTTGACTATATTATTATTCATCTAATCAAAAAAGATCGCTTTAGTTGTTAAACATTGTCATTTTTGTGTAGATTTTTAGCATATTCTTACCTGTACTAAAGGTTTGAGAAGTAAGGGTGGTTAGCCTGGAAGGGAAAACTGCTTACATCCTAGTGCAAGTTTTGGGTTCAAGACCTGTACTGGCTAGAAAAACTCTCAGTGTGGTATATTTTGTCCCAAGGTCGACCCACCTCAAATATATTTTAAAGGTTTTAGAAGTTTACCCCATAGTTATGATCTACAGTAGAGCTAGAGTTGGACTAGCCAATGATAATCTGGGCAAGTAGCATGCAGAAAGACTGCGCGCTACACAAGTGTTGCTCACTAAAGGTGCACTGTAGTAGAAAAAAAGATTAAATCTTAAAGTTTACAATGGATCTGCCTTAGGAAGGGAGAGATGACAAGAATAACTAATCTTTTTCTTTTCTATGCTACTCTTCCTACTTAAACCAAAATGGCACTGGAGGTAGTTTGATTCCAGTATTACCCTCGGTTGAGAACTTTTGAGATTATACATTCACCAAGGAGAAGTTGAGACTGATTGTTTAAATGTTACTTTGGTGATTTCATCTCTTTAGCCGTGAACAAGATGATCTATTATCCGACTTTTTTTGTTGTCAGAAGAATCAGAATTAGCTGATTCATCAATATGAAAACTTCTGGTCTTTTAATCATTATTAAGTATTATAGTAAGCTGATAGTTTGTCTCAGAAAAGGAAATATTTCGCTGTATACCTTCAAATCATGGTATGAAGGTCCTGGTTGACCATTTTTAGTTACCACGCCCTATTTATAGAGGTGTTTAGTATAACCTAGAAAAATGGAAAGGCATTACGTGACATGAATAGGCAGATTAGAGCCATTTTACAGTGTGTTCATCATGCAATTAATGAAAACTACAACCTTAGTTTGAAGCTTACACAAAAATGATAACTTATTTTTCATATAAACTGGAACGTGTTGACTCTAGGATATCAAGCCATGGATAACCGCGGGGTCACCAATCAATGGATTTAATACATGACTCAGATCAGAGAAGAAGTTGAAAATACTTGAGCTACTCCAGATGACATTACTTGACAGGCAGAGGTGGTTAAGAAACTTGATTGTTGCACCCAAAGCAATATGGAGGTGGCTGCACAGCACTGGGAAGTAACATCAAGACCACTACCCACTTCCAGTTGAAGTTCCAACAGATCAAGGATAGACAAGCAGCCATGCAGTGGGATATTAAAATATTAGGAGGATTAGTCCAGGAGCTCCAACAAGATAGAAGAGATCTCTTCAAATCAAACAATGAGCTATACCATTAAGCCTGAAAACTTTGTATTATGAGAGCCGCCTACAAGAATGAATTAGATGAACTGCAAACCAGCTTGGATGAAGTGCGGAGAGATCTTGCAGAGCTACATTAATTCAAACAGCTGTACCTTATGGAGTAGGAGAACCAAGACACTTGGTAATGACAAATTAAAGGTGAAATGCAAGATGGTAGATGTTGATGCCCTCAATAAACCATGCCCCTGCTCAACCAGAGCTATTTGGAGCGGAACACTTGAAAGAATAGGCTATACTAGAAATGGTACAATGGCCTGTACATTCAGTGCCTACCTCATTATCTTCCTTACATCCTTCTGTGGAGATGCCAGCTCCTGAACTTAGTCAACCTCAAGCTAGTAACCCATGATCTTGTGTTAGTGCTACGCCAGTGACATCCAAATCATGAGTTTTATATCCATGGGTTCAACGATTTACTCCTTTTAAGCTCCCTAAGTTTGACAAGCGTGGAAACATGCAGTCATTATTAAAAATGTTTATAATAGCCATGTATAGAGAAGATGAACTTATAAAGCCACTTCCATGATTAACTGTTTAGATGACCAAAGCCAAGATCTGATCATGCTCTACTTATCTGAGGAGCATTGGACCTTTACTGATGTAGAAAGCGTGGCGTTATGAGAGTTCAAATCTCCCAAGCGCATGGCCACTTGGAGGGCTTATTTCATGACCAATAGGTTTAAGAATAATGAGACCATGGCCAAATTTGGTGACTAATTTTAAATTGAAGCTCAGTTGCTGCTGTGCGCTAAAGCCATGGTGTGTTTTGACGTCAAGATTGTGCTTCAAGATGCCAACCAAGAAATATCCTGGGTTGTACCGTTACTTGCATCTGGTGCTTGTAAAGTATCTAGATATGCAATCCATGATTAAATACCTGAAGAGTTGTAAGGTTAAATTTGGACCACCTAACGTAGAAGTCTAAATCAGTTGGCCCCACGACTTAATGAGAGTGCTAGAGGGGTTACAGAGAGCTTCCATCCCTATCAGGGGGATTTTTTGGAATCTCTGCAACCTAGCTGAGATCTTTTAAATCTGTGAGTCTAAGGGGAATTACATGACTTCCTGCATAAAGTGACATCTGGGAGTAAACCTTGTGATCTTTTAAGAGGATGAAAGCCAGGGAAAAGACTCTTGGAAATAGAAGAAGGACGCTCTACTGCCGTTCATCATCCAGTCCTATCCCAGAGTTATGAGGGAGATGTGAGATATCCTCATATACCACAAACTGATAAAATCATTCCCGCAATGTCAGCCATCACTAGAAGTCATTGCAATACCATTGAACGATAAGGACAAGAAGTGCTCTAAATCTTATACCACTCAAATCACCAAGAAAAACAAAATTTGGATATACTAAAGAGTCTCAATCCTTACCTCACATATAAAATTAAAGTTGCACTACTGATAAAAGCCTGAACACTCATTTTCATGATATAGGAGACGTATTAATACTATGATCAATCAAGTTGATACCCCTTTCATTCTTGTAATAAAATGGTAAACACACTACTTTTCTGATTGTAATTATATTGATGTTTTCATAAAAAAAGTTTGGGTTTAAGCCATTGTTGACAGCGACACCCCCATGAATGTAATATTAAGTCAGATTTCAAAAACAATTGAGAATAGCCCCTGATGTGGCCCACCATCAATGATTGAATGGATGGCCTATGGTATTACAAGTGAAGGGGCATATAGTGTGCTACTAATAAGGTTCAGCTCATTTAAAGTCAGTGCTCATAGTATAGTGATTCCCTATGATAATTACCAGTTTCTTGTTGGTACTAGCTTTCTTGAATTTTATGGTGCTAAGATGATGAGGAGAACACTACTACTATCTTGGGCCAAACATTGCCTCTTCACTACTTGAGGCATAGTAGACTTTTAAAACTTGTACAAAATTATTTTGTGGATGTGTTTTACAATAATGGTGTAGTCCCTATCCTTTACCAACAACTGGGCCACAAAAATTCTCCTCTATCTTCCATCATCTCTGATAACAAAGGCATTCCACTTAATGCATCTAATGACTGCGTTTTACACTCTGTGAACATCATGTAGTGTCAACTAGATCTAAACTAGAGCTGCTCAAATGGTTATTAGAAATTTACTAACCTTGACAATGGTCAAGGGCTGATCCTATTGCTGCACCTGATATAATATAATCTTGTCACCAGGATAACAGTGTATTACTACCCAACTTAATTGCCTCCAAGATTTCTGTCAAGAAGGGGAAAAGTATCACATTCATACACCATACTCCACTGGAAGAGATTTGGGAAGTACATTTGTTTAGAAACCTGACAGAGTTGGGCTTACCCAAACTGCCATTACCAAAGTGTATGGTTGTTTCTCAAGAGCAACTTGAGGTGCTAACTGAGAGTCAGAAGGATAAAGCAATGGCCTTTATACAAAAATATGCCCAAGTATTTGCAACTTATGACTAAGTCCTGGGGTGCACTGTGGGGATCCAGCACTATGTTGATATCAGGTATGCAAGGCCCATTCAATTGCACCTGATAAGGAGAAGCAAGGCCAGTGACAAGGAAAAGCAGAAGAAATTTGAGAAGCTTATTAGACAAGGAATGGTTGTTCCTTTGTGCAGATTATAGTCTGCCTGGTGCTCATAGTTAAGAAAAAAGATGGCTCTAATACCTTTGTCATCAATTACCAACGCTTGAATAATATTATAAAAGAATTATTATCCTTTACCTCTAATAGGTGAATCTTTGGACCAATTAGGGGCACCAATTTTTTACAACTCTAAACCTCATTAGCAAATACTGGCAGAATGACCTGCCTACTGAAGACTAGGAAAAGTGTGCGATTATTACCTCTTAATGGGTTTTCTGACTGACCTGAATGCTCCAGTAATTATGGTATGCGCCAGCCACATTACAGTGAGTGATGGATACTATCATGGGTAATTGAAGATAAGTTACAGTTTAGTTGACCTTGATAAGTAATCTGTTCTCAAATTGTTCACCCATCATTCATTGCACCTGTAAAAGCTTTTTGGAGTCTAGACCAAGCCCAATTAAAGATTGAACCTAGCAAGTGCCAGCTCTTTAAATTTCAAATGGATTATCTGGGAATATAATCAACAATCAAGGAATAAGCCTCAACTAAAAACTTTACACTATCAAATTTTATGGAGGACCTGGAAAGTGAGCAAGATATACAAGGATTCTTATAAATGGCCAGATACTATCGCCAATTTATACCAGGTTTTTCACAAATTGCTGGGCTTTATTAAATCTAATTCAAAGAGAAATCACCTTCCAATGATCTCAAGGATGTAAGAGCTCTTTTGATCAGCTACAAAAATCCTTGACTAAAGCCCCCATCCTAAGATATCCCAACTTTAACAAATCCATTATAGTACAAACTAATACATCTCACAGCTATTGAAGCTTTACTTTCTCAGATAGGGATGATGGAGAAGAACATCCAATAGCCTTTTGAAGTAGAGTACTGGTTAAACTTAAGTGCAACTATACTGTAACCAAGCAAGAAGTCCTGGACATCATATACGCCTGTAAGCAATTTTAAGTCTATATATGTTATAAAATTGGTGGTTTTCCATAGATTCGCTGACAGATTTTGCATAGGGTTTGACCCACTCAGCAATCAGGGCCAATGATATGACGATCGTTGCCCTCAAAACAACAGAATAAACTTATAAATAAACACAGAGCACTTGCTTCCACAACTTCTTTTATTGAATATACTTAGTACCGCGGATTCTTCCTATTCCGCTTACTCTCAACTTACTTCCCAACAACCTTACTGATCATCTTGGCTCACTTAAATTGTAGCGACTTCAGATGCTATGGCTTCTATAGATTAATAATTTAATTCGCCATTTCTCATTGGCTCCATCAATTCTTCATTTGTTAATTTCACAATCGCCTAATTCAGGGCGATTTCCCCATAACCCAATATCGCCTCATCTCAAGGCCTTGAATAATGATTACTCATATTGAACTCAGTGGATCCTACCCATTCAGCTATAATGGCTTAGGGCTTATCATCCAGTCATATCAGAATTGTGACATTGCCCCCCTCTGACTGGACAATAAGGCTCCTATTGCTTATACACTCAGAGGAACTTCACATGTACTCGGTTAATGATCTGACTGCTAGTGGGGTCCTTAATAATATATGCGTCCACCCCTATCTTTTCAATGACTTTGAATGGCCCAATCCAGATACTGGCCAACTTGTGTTTCCAGACAAACCCATGTTGGTCATGGAAGAGAACCATATCACCTTCCTTGAACTGCGCCAACCAGCTATGACATACATGATCAGCAGCCTGATTCCTGATCTTCTTGGCTAAGCTGAAGGAATATGCTTTTGTCTGTAATTTGATTGGAAAGTTTGCAAGGTTTTTCAAATAGCGGTGGGGTTCCATTCTGCCAGTGTCTTCCACACAAGAATAAAGTAACGCCAGAAGAGCTGGGTGTCAGCCATATAGTAGTTGGAAGGGACTCTTCCCCATAGTGGAATGGTAACTGATGTTATAGGCGAACACAGCAGTGGAAAGAAGGGAGGTCCAATCAGATGGTTGATCTGTTACTAATTTTTGTAGGTTATTCACTAGAGTCACATTCACTCGTTTGACCATTCCATTAGATTTGGGGCGGTATGGTGTCGTTAGAACCCCATGGATACCCATAAGCTTGTTTAGTTTGGGGAGGATGTGCGAGGTGAAGTTAGTTCCATTGTCAGTGAGAATAAACTGAGGGCGTCCATGTTGCTGAATAAGACACTCCATCACAAACTTGGCCACCGTAACTGCCCCAGATCTTGTATTGCCCTTGCTTCAACCCACTGGTTCATGTGGTCAATAGCCACAAGAATGTACTTACACCAGTTAGCTCCTGTTGGCAAGGGACCAATGACATCCAGGGAAACAGTATGCCTAGCAAAGTGTGGTTTCACTACCTGATATGAAGTCTTACGGCGGAATGGCTTTTCCACTTGACACAGATGGCAACAGAAAATGGTTTCAAGCACATCGAAGTTCAAACTTTCCCAATAGTACCAAGGGCGCAACAACTCCATTGTCTTACACACCCCACTATGTCCGACTGCCTTGTGAGCGCTCATAATAATTTCCAGCTGGGCTGAGGGTCACAGAAAATTCACCATAGAATCGCCAATCTGCTTGTACAGTTCCCCATTCCATTGGAAGGTATTTGCTCTCATTTCATTCAACGCTTTGATCACTTGGGGCGGTTCATTGTCATACTTACCGCAGATCATTTTGTCAAACATTATATTGCTTACATCCACCATAACTGCAATTATTAGCAATCTCGATAAATAATCAGCATTTTGGTGTTTTTCTCCGGCCCAATGAAGAATTTCAAAATTGTATGCCTGCAATTCAAGAGCCTATCGGGCCAGGCGCCCTTCCAATTCTTTCAGATTTTGTAACCAGCGTAGTGAGGCATGATCCATTACAACTTTGAATTTCACCCCATACAAATACACCCAGAATTGCTTATAGGTGTAGAACACCGGTAAGCACTCCTGATTGGTCACAATATAATTACGCCCATGGCTGTTCAAGCTATGGCTGCAATATGCTACAGGGTGCTCCTCCCCTTCCTCATCTTTTTGGGATAGGACTGCCCCCACAGCGGAAAGGGATGCATCCATCTGAATGATGAACTCCTTTTCAAAGTTAGGATAGTGTAACACTGGTGCGCTGCTCAGTGCCATTCAAATCATATCAAAAGCGCGTTGCTGCTGTTCTGTCCATTTGAAAATGGTGTCTTTCCTTAATAACTTGAATAGTGGGCCCTCAATACAGCTGAAGTTAGGGATGAAGCGCCAGTAATATCCAATTATTCCCAAAAAGACCTGTATATCCCGCTTACTGTTGGGTGGAGTCATTTTTCAAATAGCTTCCACTTTGGCTGGTTGAGGTCTCAGCCCTGTGGCATCAACCACAAGCCCCAGGTAATCCAGCTGGTCTTTAAAGAAGTGGCATTTCTGTGGTTTGATCTTGATGTTGGCCTCAGCAAGCTGATGGAATACAGCTTCTAGATGATCGAGGTGTTCAGAGAAGGTTCAGGAGAAAATATTAATGTCGTCAAGGTATACAAGGAAACACAACAGTTTTAGGTCCCCAAGAATAGTATCCATCGCCCATTGAAATGTAGCTGGGGCGTTACACAGCCCTTGCAGCATATGAGTTGGTTGAAATAGACCTTTGGAAGTATTTATAGCGCACTTTTCCTGCTCTGCCAATGCAACTCAATTTGCCAATAGCCCAAGATCAGGTCCATAGCTGAGAAGAACTGAGCTCCTCCTAGCCAATCCAAAGCATCATAAATCCGTGATAAGGGATAGGAGTCCTTTTTGGTGATGCTGTTGAGCTTTGGGTAGTATATTACTACGCGGTTGGTGCCATCCTTTTTTTAACAATCAGAATGGGTGAATCTCACGGACTCTTGGATGGTTCAAGCATCCCTTGCGCTAATAGTTTGTCAATTTCCTTGGTTACTACTTCTTCTGCCACCTGTGATTGGCGGATCAGCCTTGACCTGATGGGAGGATGATCTCCAGTGTCCAGCCTATGAACCACCCCCCGCGCACATCCTAGATTGTGGTCATTGACAGCAAAAATCCCTTTATATTTTTGAAATAAAGCAATTTCCCTATCTTTCTGTGGTTCCAACAGCCCCATTAACTCATTGCGGGATACAACAGTCATTATATTGAGCGGTGGGTCAAAAGGCAGACCAAATTTCTCCAGCAACCCAAATTCATGAACTGAAAGAACCTCCTCAATGGGGTTTAAATGTAAGTATACCACTATTTGGTGGCGGCGGATTTGCAGTGGTACCATTTGTAGATTTGCAAGTAAAACTTTGATCTCCCTTGCCCTGGTAACAGAATTCCTGGGGCCATGTGGGGCTCAAACTGTTATTGCTGATATGGCCCAATAACCTCCCTGTAGAGTCCATCCAGAATCTCAACCACCAACTCAGTGTTCAATATAACTTGATGCCCAGATGAAATAGATACAGATCCGGCCACTCTGAGCGGCAACCCTTGATATTCATAAATCTGTTGAGGAAGGGCCTGGGTTTTGCCCTTTAACCAATGGTAGCGTACTGGGATTACCCCATTGCTATAAGCTAGATTAATATTCCCCATATGCACCAGATCATTTGGCACTTCTCTAGAGGTGAAGTAAATTGGGATTCGCTGACCCAATATTTCAAAAGTCTCATCCATCATATCAATAACAGCTCCATAGTGTCGCAAGAAGGCGGTTCCAATCAGCAGATCATAATTGCTATTTGGTAACACTATGGCTGGGGCTACCACAACAATAGAACCAAACTGCAACAGAAGTGCACTGTATGCTCCCTCAGAAATTGTGTTATCCGCTCCAGCAGTCCTATATACCACCCAATGGTCCACATCCAGTTTTAATGACAACCTGGCCACCAACTTTGTGGAGACTATATTGACGGGGGAACCTGTATCTATGATGGCACAGACTCAGGTTTTAGCTACAACCAGGTCACAGTAACTACATTCGGAGTAGGATGCATTTTGATTGTTTATAACATGGACATTCATGGCGTTTCTGTTTCCAAGAAAACCCACAATCCCCTCACCAATCCTGGGGTATTGTTTGATGATAGTGTTGACTGGAAGAGTGATGCTTACCACTTGCAAGAAAGGTGCATCAGAGGAGGGGTCTAACTTTTCAGGTGAAACCTGGTTAAACATTTGGCAAGCATATGGCTCAACTTGCAACTGGGACCCCTCTTCCACCATAGCCGCAGACTGAACTCATGTCAAAATATTCCCCCCTCCAACTGGCTGCTGATATAATACTGATGCATCGGCCAAGAGAGCTTCCACTGAATATTATAAAGTGGGTTCAGGTGGGACGTTTGGGTTTGATATAGCGGAGGTAGAGAGTCCCATCTCTATCCCGCTCTGACTTTTCCCTGGCAGTACTGTTCTGACTGTACACAAGAGACCTGTTGATTGGGGCACCACCAGCCCATGTGACCTTGTCAACTGCATTTGAAACAGCTGACCCCATAGGGCCCAAATCCCTGATTAATGCAAAACAAGCCACGTTGAGAGTTGGGCTGGACGGAATAAGTGGAAACAGGGGTAGGGTAATAATTGGGCCGGTGACCATAAGCAGGTATGGGGCGGACATTAAACTGCTACAGGTAGCTTGGTGGAATGTGAACTGGACTAGCAGAGTTCCCCAAGTAAGATGATTCAGCAGTTATAGCAGGATGATTCCACTTGGTATTAGGTGGAGGGAAGTTGGCTGATATATGGTGCAGAAACGGAACAATTTTAAGCAATGGTAATCTTCATCCAACAGTGAGGCCATAACGTTATGTAACTCATGGTATGGCTTTACATCAGAAGTCATCGCAATACATACGTCTGATTTGGATAAAATCCCAGCCCCAATTAACACATGAGCTTCCGCCATAAATTGCTCAGCAAATTTGATTAGGGTCTCATTCCGTTGAAACTTGATGGTCAAAAATTTAGCCTTCCACTGGGACATTTTTTTAGGTCCACTGAACAACCACAGCACCGTCTCTTTGACTTCTTGGTGTGTAATAGAACTGCTGTAAAGGTAACAGATGACTTGATCAGCACTTCCAATGTCCAAGGTAGAAATCAACAGTTTTACTTTCCGTCAATCTGAGACACCTTCAGTTGCAATTTAAAATTGCTTAAAGAACCCAGAGTATTCCCTTCTTAATTGAATGGGGCAGCTTGTTACAGCAAACCTCCTGGAGCAGCTCATATTTTTTTCAGCACAGTGTTTAAAGTCAGTTTCAGTTCCACATAGGCAACTGACCCAGAGTAATGAGTAAACTCTTTATCAATGCGACATTGATGTGACATAGCTGGCAACTGAGATTTTATCATATACATTTGATCAATGGGCCCCCTGTAGTGAGCACCACTGTTATAAAATTGGCGGTTTTCCATAGATAAGCTGACGGATTTTGCACAGGGTTTGACCCACTGAGCAATCAGGGTCAACGATATGATGATCGTTGCCTTAAAAACAACAGAATAAACTTATAAATAAACACAGAGCACTTGCTTCCACAACTTCTTTTATTGAATATACTTAGTACCGCGGATTCTTCCTATTCCGCTTACTCTCAACTTACTTCCCAACAACCTTTCTGATCATCTCAGCTCACTTATATTGTTGTGACTTCAGATGCTATAGCTTCTATAGCTTAATAATTTAATTCTCCATTTCTCATTGGCTCCATCAATTCTTCATTCATTAATTTCATGATTGCCTAATTTGAGGCGATTTCCCCATAACCCAATATCGCCTCATCTCAAGGCGCTTGAATAATGATTACACATATTGAACTCAGTGGATCCTACCCATTCCGCTATACTGGCTTAGGGCTTATCATCCAGTCATACCATAATCGCGACAATATATATAAAACCAGTTTTGAATATTCACCAGCCATGCTTCATTGCAATGGCTATATAGCCTCAAGGAACCTGAAGGTCAGCTATTGTGTTGGGCTTTGAAACTATAGGCTATGACTACGAGTTAATCCATTGCTCTGGTCAAACTTATCAAACACTGGTGGACTTTTGCAGCCACCTGTTTTTACTGCATGGACCCCCTTTATGATCAACCATTTTAAAAATGAAGGCAAAAGACTATGCAAATGAAAAGTTTTCTATCTGCCACACGTTGGACTGACCGTTGGACACTGAGTCAGAACAGACAATTGTATAAGGTTATTGGAAATGACTGAATATTATATTTCCATTTCAGACTGTCCAGGAATTAACATGCAAGCTCATCACACAGTGGGACCTGGAGGCCACCTCAAGACCTTAAAATTAATTCAACAAAGGTATTATTAAGAGTTTAAAAGTTTAATATTCAAGATGGGTTGATGAGGTGTTGCAAATATGAAGCCAACCAACCATATAAGCTTACAACTAGCTACCAGTTGCTCAAACCTAATTATGCCTTGGCACACCATGTCTATGGATACTATAGGATCTTTCCCAGCTAGCATTCTTAACTTTGAATACATCATGGTATCAATCGATCATCTTACTAGGTGGGCCAAAGCCCAAGCCATCTAAGATTTTGGAACAGTATCTACACTAAATCTATAATGAAACGGTTAATCCAACAACTTAGTTTTCTGCAAGTAATCCTCATGGAAAATGCCACAAATTTCACCTCTCAAGTTGTTCCCAGAATAAATGAGCTAATAGGAATCTGCAGAGTGCTCATCACCCCCTACCATCCCAAAACTAATAGAATGGTGGAATGTGCCAATGGTACCATAGTACAAGCTCTTTGGAGGTTTTCCTGTGATTCCCCATCTCAATGGCCATCTAGGTGACTTGAATATTTTTGTTTATGATATTAGTTACAATAGTGTACAGGATATTCAAACTTCCAACCTCTGTAGGTTCAACCACCAGCACCACCACCACCCCCTGTTGCACTCAATCATTATCCATGAGGATGAAATTCATCCATTGGAATACTTTGATCCACTGGTGAAACCCTAGATAGAATCCAGACTGAAGCTTATGGGGCAGCTCTGACTAGGAAAATTGTCAGAAAAAGCAGGATGATATAATAGGTTCATAAGGTCTAACTTAACTGCTGGCAATCAAGTTGCTTATTGCAATACCTATGGATTTGATTGGACATAAAAAGTTAGCTTCTTTATGGAAAGGACCTACCATTGTACTTGACTGAGCTCAGCTGAAGCATACACCATTCAAAGCTTGATTAATGGAAGAATAGTTAATGGTGTCCATACCAGAGTTCTTTGACCTTATCACAACACAGATGTTTATCCCCTTAAAGACTGAGTAGTAGCCAAGCCAAGGGGGAAGGGTTAGATAATTAAATTGACTTGATTTTTGGATCATAAACCAAAGTCATAATATGATCCCAACTCCCTAATTAGATTTCTCTAAATGGATTGCATTATAGTTGACCCCATGACTTCACATTAGAACCCATTTTTTAACAAATCAACACCCTCCTATAATTGCATTTAACTATAGCCAATAATCCTTACCATGAGAGTTCTGTTGGATCCTGAATAAATCGATTTAACTATCAATACGATTCATCTATTTAACTCTCTTTCCGCTTGGCATAACTTTCCAAGCCAAATTATACAAATTTATAAAACAAATCAAATTCGCCCATAATAGTTTCGCTCTGATGTCCTCAAATTCTCTGCCAAGCTGCTCCAGCGTGGGGCAGCGGCGAAACTCCCCCCACCATATTCCGTCCAACAGGAAAATGCGCTAGGAAAAGTTTCCCAATCATTCCAAACCTATGGGCCAATTTGTTCCGCCCAAGGGCCTGGACGCCCACCTTGCTTGTACCCAAGTGGTACCATGCTGCCCCCTAGTGCTCCCCTGGAGCAACATGCGCTATGGCCTAAGGGTCAAATATGGGAAACTATTCCTATACCACAACTAAGCCATTATTGAAATGGCACAGGCGGTGATAACACCCACCAGCTTTATTGATTTCTGCTCCTACAAGGGGTATTTTGACCTCAGCTTCACCTGTGAAGCTGATGCTGCCACTGCAGCAACTGTGCCCCTGGTATTCCAGAGCACCCCTCTCCCCATAACTTGGACTTGGCTCCCAGTGGACAACACTTTGGTGGTCCAGTTTGCTGGCCTGCCCACCCACCTCCCCCTGAAGTGCTCCACCAAAAGCTGATGGACAGTTTGGCAGCCTATGGCTCCAACCCCATCTTACAATTTGTGGTCTCAAATGGGGCCACATGATTTGCTGGGCCTCAGGCATATGCCACGATCAGCCCTGAATTTAATAAAATTGTGGTGGCAATTCTGCTGCACACCGTTATTTCCTCAGCACCCAACCATCCATTTTGGGCCTGCGTCAAGGGTGGGTGGACGATCTGTCCATCATGTTTTGAGTTAGACCACTCAAAATGCAAGTGCCCCTACTCAACCACTTCAAATGGATCAGATGATTCATCCACTGACCTCCAATCCACTGCCCACCCTGTACTTTTCAGGCATGAGGCACAATCCTACCTCCTCCACCCCCAAAGACTGTTGCTGCAGCTACACCTGCAGCCACCAATCATCCTCCTCCTCACCCCAATGCCATATATAATTCCTCCAATCAAGCATTGGATTGGATCTAAGTTTGATTTCATGCTTCTGCAAATGTATTGAACAAACCTCAACCGCACGCTGATTTCCCAATCCAATTCAACCAAAACCCATTGCAATTATTGGCTGAAATTGTTGAATCAGGTAATGTCATTGATGAGCTATCGCTGCAAGTCAATAGGTTCTGTAATGCAGAATGTGATGCAAAATTTCCGCCTCAGAAATATGCCCCACAACCTAATGCTGAAACGTTCTACAGCGACCACCAGCTTGCAGTAGAAGCAGCTGCCACACCAGATTGCCATCCACTCCGCAAAGCTGCTGCCAAATCTGTGGATGTGCTCGTAGGAGAAATTCCATCTCCCATTATCCTAAATGATCTTACTACACAAAGATTAATATAAAAACTTTGCATAAAAACGTCACTGAAGCCATCCAGAATGTGGTAACAGTAGCACGGAATCCAAAAGCCAAGATTACCTGAAATAACATAGCCACGTTTGTTCAATTCCCAGATGCCCGCCTCAAAGCTGAAGACGATTTGGCCAATACATCATTGCCATTATGGTAGTTGGCAACTATTCAGAAGTTCCAGTCATCAAGAATATTGAACCCCATACCGCTGATACCCCCACAGCCTTACTATCTGCCTTTATACACACCCTACTCTGGGATGAGATGGATGTAGCCAAAGATGAGCCCCTAATCCCCCCTCCCCATCCACCATGGAGGGATAGCAGTATCCGCTACCCACCTGGTTGGATATTTTGATAGGTATGATTCAATTGATCTGTCCATTTTGGGCGTTTTGTTAGAATCGTTTTTTTATTATGATATTTAGTTTTAGTTTGGTAATGTCCATCCCCTGGTCAGTTTACCCCAGTTAAATAAATGCTTCATCTATTTAAAAAAGATCGCTTTTATTGTCAAACATTGTCATTTTTGCATAGATTTTAGCATAGTATTACCTAGACTTAAGGATCAATTACTTTACTGTATAGTTATGCTATAAGGTAAAGCTAGAGTTGGACTACCCAACGCTAACCTGTGCAGGTAGCATACCAAAGGACCATGCACTACACCTTGTTTGCTGCTGCACTGATAAGAATTACCATTATTATAATCATTCAAACTTTAATAACTTACTGAGGTAGCAACTAGAATGGTTCAAAATAAAACTGGTAATTAAGCTTGGAGTGTCCATGCTGACCTAAAATTTAATTTATCATATATATGGTTGGCTGTATCAGTATCAGGCATGAAATTTAGCCAAATTATTAAGCTATTTTATGAAAACCTGGCACTGATATAGCAGTTGGCCAGGTAGCCTAAGACTAATTCCAAGGGAATAACTGTGGTGCACCCACAAGATTCCAATACAAATCTCAAGGCAACCTGTGGGAGCGATGGTAGGGGGTATAAGAAGCATCCTCAGGTAAAACTGATGAGGTTGATCCTTAATGGCCAACCTATAACTGGGCTGGGCAGCGTGACTCTGATGAATAATAAAGCTATCTCCTTGTAATCATCAGTATTCTATTTATTGGTATGCCTTTGAAGGGATAGCAACCCCAATATTGTTATCAAGTTGGATTGGGGTAATTTTACCTCAAGGGACCATGCACTGATAACTTTATGATAAGGGAACTGCCAGCTCTAGCATACCTAAACTATTTCCTACTCTCTTATCTAGGGTGTTGGTGACATGGATTGATTCCTCACCCTTAACCCTTTGCAGTTGAGTGTTGGAAAATAGCTGCCCAAGCCTTTTTATTGTTGTGGATGCATGTCAGCATATAGCTACCTAATTCAGTTTATTTTTTAGGGGGTTTGGAAGTCCCAGTCATAAATTCATATATATTTTATTGGGAACATTAGAAGAAATACAAAACAAAAAAGTTAACATCTATAATTTGTATGTCACTTGGTGGCTCAATTGATTGGATATTTTTGAGATATTGAACCCAAGAATCCTTTGACTTCTGGAACAGCAGAAAGACTGAATGGTCTTTTATATATTTTAGGTGAGATGGTACAGGAAAGAGTAAAGAATATGTATTATATTCTAATCAAAAAGTAAAATATGGAAGAAGAGAATTGAGGTATTATTAGGGACCTCTACCACTGCCTCCCCGAGTTCAATTCCAGTACAGGAACTTTGGGTAGGGGACAATTATGACTGTGTTGGCATTGTGCACCAATGCCCCAAACCAAGATAGCAAATAGCAAAGGCAGTCCATGGAGTTCCTGGCCTATCATATGCCATGCATGGAGGTTTTCTGGATTTTATCCCCCTTTCCCATTCATTTGATTTCCCAATAATCAGTGCGGTATTGTCCCCAGGTCAGCCCACCTCAAATAAAAGAATTGAGGTATTATTGTGCTACTTGTTTGGCTAAGCCAGCCTTGCACATAGGTGACTGCTTTGAATGATACCACACAATACAGGAATATAAAATGAGTCATATAAATACAACCAAATTTCTTTTTGTTGTTTGTGTTCAATTTGTCTGTTTATAATTTTATTGGATTTTATAAAAAAATTCATATTAAATAAAGCTTTAGTTTTTATATTGCAACCATTTAATGTGTATGTTTTCTTTACTGCACACTCCAATGCCTTTCATCCACAGTGATGCTTGCTCATCAAGCGGCTCCAACTGCAAAGGGGTAAAATGCTACCTCCACCCTCTCGAAAATTATCCATCAGCTGTAACTGAATACTTATCCTCTTTACCAGTCCCTGTGAGGATACTTGGCATGGTCCAGATTAATCCAACTGAAAAAAATCTTACTTTACGCCACCTGATAAGCTTTTCAAGGCCACCCATGATGGCTAAAGACCCACCGTTTGGGCAATGGAACAGGGTCCTATAACGTTTCAGGCCTAGGGTTAAACTTGGACCAATTGGGTTATAAATGGGTGGATTTAAAATATATAGACCCACTATTGAAGTGGGATGGGTAACCGGCTACCGTCATAAAGGGGTAGTTGCTAGTTAGAATCCCTTTGAACCTCTTAAGCAAACTAGATCAGATCAAGTTGGTCATGGCTCGGTATACAAAACACCCTATAGTTTGATCCCTTCTAAACCATTCACCACCATGTAGGTCCAATGGTTGGGTGGCCAATCGCTATGACCTTTAGAATTTTGGAACGGTTACTAAGTTCATTGATAAAAACCATCCGAGCATAAGCTTACCAACCCAACTTCCTAGGTCGCCAAACTGGGTGTGAGGGTACCCCTTTTTCGCACCCAACCCTTTAAGCCTCAATTTATTGTGCTAAATAATTTTAACTACTACAAGAACCTTTACACCCGACATTAAGTTAGCGGCGAGGGTTATTAACCTTGATAAGATAAACTCCAAGCTGATCAAAACCGTCTTCTCATCCAATGGGCTTTATACTAGGTGGCATGTAAGGAGCTCAACGATGAAGCTGGAGCCGCCCGTACATCTTTAAAAACCGGGGACGCCTGTTGAAACGATCCCGGCGCCAGGTTCGGCCCAGCTGACATGGGTGGAGTTTAACTTGAACCCACGTAACAGTACGGCCTTATTTACTTAACTTATCCGATAACCCCTAACTTCCAAAACAACCCAACCCGAACTTCAGCTTTGGCCTACGCCAGATCCACGGGGCATCAAACTTTCGTGAGGGTATGGCCACGAGAGTAGAGTGAGGCCAGCGCGAACCCTGAAGGTCATACCCGGCAAACGAGAAAAACAATCAAAGTGTAACGTCAAACTGAGGGCGGGAGCCCCATAGGAGGAGGCCGAAGCGAGGCAACTTAAACTTTAACAAAAGCTCAGCAGAGATGGGAGGCAAACCGAAGGGGCTTAAAGGTTAACCCCGCCCCTCAGGTTAGCCACGGCACCGACCGCCGAGTTGGGACGCCCGGATCGGTTCGTGCACCCCTCACGGCTGCTCCCGGTTCAGCTGGTGGGGAATCTGATGGTCGAGGACGGAGGTCAGCAGGGCCCGATACCGCATCCGGTTCAGGTACAGGGGGAGGGAGCTAACGGAGCTGTCAAGGTCAGCCACCGTTATCTAAAAGCCTTACCCGCCAGACCGGGAAACCTTGGCAGCCTGCCCGTGCATGTCGAGATAGGGCGCCGGCTTGCTCAGCCTCATGCCCCCGAACTTGAGGACGATCCGGGCCTCCTTGGGGACCAAAAACACCCCCACGTTGTCGCCACACTTGGCGGCGTGGAGGTCCCACGCATCGGCCTGCAGGGTCGAGCAGCATAGGGGCGAAGCGCAGAGCACACCCCGGCACAGCAGGCACACGGCGGGATTGTTGGAGGCACCCTGGCAGATCTCCTCGAGCGCCGCGTCGCAGGGCGCGAACATGCTGTCCATCCTCTCCTCGAGCTTAGCCAGCGAGTAGGGGTGCGGAAACTCGAGCATCACCGATGCCCCGAGCTCCGGAAGCCCACCGTGGCACCAGCCTCCCAAGCAGGCCAGTACCCCCTTATCCGTGGAAGCCTCCTGGAAAATCGTCTCCGAGGCCGGCAGAGAGAGGGCCGCAAGGAGATCCTCAAGCTCGCAGCCGCTTGGGTTGGGGCGCAGTAGCGGCAGCTGGAAGGCCTTGAACAGCAGAGTGACCTTACGCAGAAACACGACGAGATGCAGGCGGATAACGGAATGGCCTCCGATGACCCGCCAAAAGTCCGGGACCCGGGCCGGGCTACCGGCCAAACGCGCGATGAAGCCATGGATGGCAGCCATCAGGTTGGCGGCATGGGGCGGGGGTCCGGGAAGGGCTGATCTCCCACCTCGCCGTTAGCCAGAGTGCACATCACCCCCACGGTGGCGCGCACAAACTGCAGCAGCAGGAGCAGGTGGACTAGCCCACGAACCTCACAACCGAGGGAGATGAGGCCAACCAAGCTGCACTCCACTAGCAGCTGGAACGGCTCCTCAACGATGGGGGATGGGCCGATTTGGCCGGTTAGCTGATCGAAGCGCAGGAGGGCGGCTTCCAAAAGGGTCGGATCGAGGACCTGGGCGTTGAGCGCACGGATGGACAGGATGGAGTTCCAAAGCATCACCAGGGTGTCCTGGGTGATGGTGGAGATGCGATCAAACACGTGGGGCATCCCTGCCGAGTCCAGCTTGGACCGATCGGATATCTCCAAGAAGGTGATGGTGTAACCCAGCGAGTAGAGCAGCGAGTCGAGGCCAGCCGTTGCATGCCCATACTCCGTCCTGTGCGGGCGCCTGGTAAACCAATGCGGGCTCTTGGTACTGGCCTCCAGCAGCCTAAAGTAGGCGGCCTTCACATCGGAGTTTAAAGCCGACTGGGCTATGGAACCTTTAAGCTCCAAGAGCAGGGCCGCCGTAGGACGAGGGGAGAAGGAGAGCTGCTCATCGTCGCTAATGGATGACCCACGATAACCCTCGATATGAGACGCCAGCCGTGGGTTGGAACGAGCAAGTTGATAAGGCGGGCCAGCCGAGCCCCCGGGGAGAGGGTCACTGGCGAATGGTTTGCACCGGGCAACGAGAGCCGGTCGGGCCGCAACAAACCGATTGAGCCAGGAGGCAAAGCTGACGGGCCCCCGGGGGAGGGGATGGGCGATCCCGGGGTTGCCCTGGACCGGCAAGGTGGCGTTGTTGAGCGCGTGGCAAAGGGGGCAGCTGAACCAGTCCTGCGGGGGTTCAAAGTGGAGGCGCCGCAAGTTCTGCGGGGAGCTATCCCCGAGGTCGGCCGCGATCTTCCGCCTGAGGCAAGCCAGGTGGATGAGGTGGCCGCACGAGGATACGTGAAACCCAGTTTTGGTGAGGTCCGAATCGGGAGCCGCCTGCACCCGGTCGCCGCTCACGATCTCCGTAAAGGTCATACGTCCAGGCCGCTGATGGGCCAGGAGGGACGAGCTCTGGACGAGGCAAGGGATCGCGTAGGGGCGTCGGGCCCGCCCTCCTCCTGGCAGAGGATGCAGCGGCCGGTCAAGTAGGGCCGTTGACCCGGGCTGGCCGACTCCTCCTCCGGCGCCACGAGCTCGCCCTCGACCTGATCGGTGGCTCGGTACAGCTCGCTGTGCTGCTCCACAAAGGACGTTTGAGCCGAGTTCATCTCCTTCAAAAGTTGGGCCCGGCGGGCCTTGGCAAGGGCGCGACGCCTGGCCCTCTCCTTCTCATGGGCCCTAGACTCGGAGGAGGCGCGGTGCCTTTCGAGGAAATCCATCACCGGCTGGTAGGTCTCTCGGCCACCCTTGCGGGCGATCGTGTCGAGAACAAACAGCAGCTTTTCCTCCTTATCGTCGTCGACGCCAGCTTCGGCCAAGGCAACCAGGCTTGCGGCACAAGTCGAAGGGGTGGCCGAGTCGGGTAGCTTGAAGCCGAGGGTGGACGCCAGCTCCCAAAGCGTCGGACCCACCGCCACCTCCTCAGCGGCGGCAACCATGAAGATCTGCAAGGCATAATCGATCATCGTGGAGCGGGCCTCGGGGGTGGTGGCCGCCCGGTAGAGGGAATAAAACAGAATCCCAGCCATGTAGGGGGTATGCAGCACATGGGGGAGGCGGGCAAAGTGCGAGTGAGGGGGCAGAGGGCGCAGGGCAGGGATGAACCACAACGGATCCTTGGCAGCCGAGCGTTTGAAGTCTGCGGCGTGATCAATCCTGTTGCGGGTGTGCGAGTAATGATGGGTGTTGACAAGGTGGTGATACTCGCGCTTCAAGGAGTATTTGCCTGAATCGGCGAGGGTATCGGGAGGTTTGAAGGTGCAGAGTTGGGTGAGTAGCTGGTTGAGGTGGTCGAGCTGCGTGATGTGGGGTGGGAGGCTAGCCTGGAGCTTGGAGAAGGTGGTGGGAAGGAAGGTGTTTTGAGCGATCAGCTGGCAGGCCTCCTCCTCCGGCGTCTCCCCCAGCAGCCTCCCACGCTCGCACACGCAATGAAGGATCAGCAACAGCATGTCCTCCGCCAGCGACACCTGCTGGAGGGTATCGAAAGGCGAGGGCTCGGCGTCAAGGAAGAACCAAGCGTTAAGCTGGTACCGATCAACCAGGGTGGCGAGCGCAACCTCGGGCGGAAGCAGGCTCAGCAGATGCTGGGCCATAAACAAGCAGTGGTCCAGATAAGATTTGGGCGAGGACCGAAAATAGGCCTCCTCGGTGAGGAACCCCAGCCCGTTGCGCACCCACAGGTTGGCCCGCACCTGGGCTGACAGGGCTAGGGTTTGGATGGGAAAATCCAGTAGCCTCTGCAGCTGGGCAAGCCTCCCACCGCCAACGTCATCGACAAGGAGGTGACAAAGGTCACTGTAGCCCGCAGCAGCAAGGTGGGCGGCGTCAAGGACTTCACGTCCGACAGCAAGCAGGCTAGCATCCAGTGCAGGGGGTGATAAAACGACATGGGCTGGGTTGCCACGTCGCATTGGAGGATCTCCAGCGACGTGCCAAGATGGGTGGCCAGTTTGCGCATCGGTGGGGCATCCCGGTGGGCGATCCACCCCAGGATTTTGCGTGCCGTGAACTTGATGGCGCGCATCAGCGCCGCGGGTTGGTTGTGGAAGGCTTCGGCAAGCGGCCTAACGATGCCGAGGATGTGGAAGGCGGACTCGATGGCGACGTTGAACCTCGGGTCCTGGTACGCCACGTGATCCCCCGTCTTGCGCCGGCTAGGGAAGAAGTGCTGGAACCCAGAGATGAAGTGCAGGGCCTGAAGGAAGAGGCTAAGGGTCGGGTCGCGGCTGATGTGGCCACGTACGGCGGGGAAATCGAGGAAATAGTCCAGATCGCGTAGGATGCTACGCAGCATGCGGTGCTCGTAAATGTCCTCCCCGCATGGGGCCGGGGGGCTGGGGGCTGAGGTGTAGCACGACTCGGGCGGGGTTACCTTGCCAATCATCTGGCGCTCCAACACCAAGAACAGGTAGCTGACAAAGTCGAGCTCGCTGGCAAGGAGCAGGGCAACGCTGGGAGCGGTGAAGAGCTGCACCGCGTAAGAGATCAGACTGGTATCAGGTTCGGGGTTACGGTGGGCCGGCATACGGGAGTAGAAAGGGTAGTTGATGGCGTAGTGGGCAGCGGCAGCCGCTTTGAAGTGCGGCAAGGCCAGCAGGGATCGGGTGAAGAGGGCCTGCAGCTCCAGCCGCACCGACTTCCACAGCTGGGGGTCGAGCTGAAAGATCCAATCCAAGCGGGCGCGTGGGACGCCGGCGCACGTCTTTGCGGCCACCAGAGGGCGGCCAGGGGACTTGGGGCGCCGCAGCTGGGCGGGTGGGAACAGAATCGCCACGGAGCGATCGATGGAAGCTCGGCTGGCAAAGAACCCAGCCCCCGTCACCGACCAATCCTCAAAGGCGTCCGTCGCAAAGTAGCCACCACCTCCCAAGTCCACCCGGATGATGGGGCTATCCACCCCCCAACCCTGGGCGAAGCAGGGGCGAACCAACGCCAGCGACAGAGTCTCGAGGTAGAAGGCTGAGAAACACCCCTGGCAGTGGCGCTCCAGGTGTTTTGCCGAAAGCAGCGTCAGGTAGTGCAGACACCCGGCCGCCACGGCCTCCAAGTTGACCATGAAGGTGGGCCGGATCGTCACCCCCAACTTGGCACGCGCGAACGGGCGAGCCTTGTCGAGTAAAGTTGTGATCGAGGGGAGGGCCATCAGCGGCTGGCGGCCCACCTTGTCGATGCTGGTCGTAAGGAGGGTGGCCTCCTGGTCGCTGCAGCGGAGGGCGTCTTGGCATAGCTCGATCACCTGCTGGTAGGTGTGGGATTCATCGTTCCATAGCATCAACGTATACAGCCCCCTGGAGGCTGGTCCCCAGATTTTGGCCAGCTCCTGCTCATCGTTCAGGATGGACTCCTGGGTCAGGCCGGCAAACAGCTGGTCGGATGAACACCGGAAGACATCGATTGCGAAGTCAAGGACGGTGTCGATGAAGCACGGTAACCACGTCTTGATGGTGTCGGGAAGTGCGCGCGCAACCTCAGTGTAACTCCGCTGGAAGCTCACGTTGTGGAACTTGCAATTTAACGCCACCTTAAACGCCTCGGGGTCGCCACAATCGCAGCACCCGTACCCAGAAGCGTGGAGGTGAATCCGGACGTCATGCCCCTCGTGATGGGTCGCCTCGAAGCACCGGGCGCACAGGACGCACGTGGGGTCCATCGAACAGTTGGTGCAGCTGTACACTGGCTCATTCTTCTCAAACAACTTGCCGCAATGCGTCCCCGTTATAACTGAAGTTGGCTCGTCAACACCCACGATATCGAGCCTATCCTCGTCTCGGTCGTAAAAGAATTCATCACACCCGATGCTCGAGTTGAACACCTGGAACAGCTCCCCCAAAACCTCATCGCGCACAAATTCACACGCGTTTGGAAGTTCGACGAGGTACTGTCGCAACGTTCGCTCGAACTCCGCGATCCCCTTAGACTTCACCTGCGCCACTGGGAACGGTGGGAGCCCCGACATTAGCTTATCTACCCCAGTTTAATCTCCTTAAAATGTCCTCAAGCCAGTAAAACCTATGAGATGCAAACAAAGCCGTAGTTATCGGCAAGCGCGTAAATTTAAAACAAAAAGGGCTTAGCACTCAACTCCCGGCTATTGGATTAAAGGTCGACCTCGAATAAACCAATATAGAGTTAAAGGGTTTCAATTCCAAACCTTCATTCAAAAAAGGATTCAACCCCTCAGTAAATTTGGCGACAGCTCAAGCGTAAACTAAGGTTTGGCAAACCGTATCGCGTACGAAGCCGCACCATAAAACCCAAATGAATAAATCCGAAATCGATAAGGACCCGCCTAGCTGCATTAAAAACCCACAAAATGCGAACTAGCGTAGCCCCTCCGCTTAAAACACGAAAGCCCTCAACTTTAGAATTAACGCGACGTCTAAACCGCCTAGCGTAAATGTCTGCTACTAATTCTCCTCAGTCGCAAAGAGATGAGAGGCAATACTTGGGGTTCGAATACACGATAGTCCCCAAACCCCACGTGTACCTACCCTTAAACCGTGGGTTAGAACCGCCAACCCGAATGGTTAAGGGCCGCGCCACTAAAATAAACCTAGTGGCCGGTACAAAAGTAAACTTAGACCCCCTCCTTAAGATCGCTTTGGATCCAACTTCTTACAACCTAAGGATTACGTCGTAGGGTAAAGGTAAAGCTCTTGATTTAAAGCAAACCCCCGCCATATAAAACTGGATGCCAAGCCCGTACAGGACCCCCAACCTCGTCAACTAAGCTATAACTACCTGACGAAGCTTATAAAAACAACTCAAGGATTGAAATTAAAGCTAAAAAAGACCAAACCAGTCGCAATTTTGCACATAAGATGCTCATACGATCAGGTCACCTGATAATAACCAAAGAAGGGGGTACGATATACTAAGGTTTGAAGCTAAACAAGTAAACCTAAAAGAGAAATTTCAAACTTGCGCCGGATCGAGGTCGCGTTAAATCATTTACAAACTCAAACATCGGGATCCTCGCAATTACGTTAGATGACTTACAGTAGATTTTTCAGTATACGCTGACTAAAGAGAGCTTGATCGGTAAGGTAAGGTTGGGCTCCGGTAACCTTGTATACCCCCCAGTTGGATTTTAGCTAATAAGAGTTACTTGAAGTCGTCCAAGCAGGCTTACCTGGATTTTAACCACCCTGTCAAGGTCAGACGTGCCACGTGAACCTTACCGAATATACACCACTCAACTATGTTTTATATCGAATCGAAAGGTAGCTTTAACATATTTGACTGATTCGAATTAGGATAAATTTGAGTATCAAAACAAATACAGGTCAACAATAGATTAATTTAATTCTTGTTCCATCACAATTCCAATTTTGCTCAGCTTACCATCCAATTTACCAGTTGTAAAGGGGCGGTGGAAACAAAAAGATCCAACTGGCTTAAACCCAACTCATCACCCATGTAATAAGGCTCATGAAACTGTATCCCCCCATAGCTATCGATAGTTGGAAATCAAGTTCAGGTTAGAACATAGGCTAATTATTAGATAGTATTAAATCACATCATTATTTAAATTTGTGAAGTATTATACCAGAATTATAGAATTTGGGTCGCCCAAGTTAGGGTATTGCTGAGTATAGAGCTTCGGGTATCGTTAACTCTTCTTCGGCCACCTAGAATCGTAAGCCCAATGGCTTGATCTATTCATCCGATATACTCTATACAGCTCCTTTATAGTAGATACCAATTTCAACACTAAATCAGGATTGAGGCTACATGAGATCGAGTTTAAGGTTGATACAAATTATATAAAACTAGCCGATTTACCCAGCGTTGCTTGGGTTGATAATTATACCCATAACCCATCCCTGTTATGGTATATGAAGCTTAATCAAATTTCTCCAGCTTCTTTAAATTGAACAATTCCAATCATTTATTTTTAGCTTTTATACTAAGGACATTAAGAATGCGGAGTTACCCAGCGTTGCTCGGGTTTATGAGCTCGCACTGACAGCCTAAAGGTTGTGCCAGCACTATGCTTGAGCCACTCGGACTAACAGCTCCGTTGCTGTCCTTGTGGCTGGTGAGCTGATTATCCTAAATTTACTTAATACTCTACTTAAACCTCGGATTTATTTAATTTTGGGTGAGCAATTTGGTAACTTATTTGATATATTCGCCAATTCTCACCCACTCGCACAAATAGATTGAACCCATCAGACTCGAAGGTTTCAGATGTCAGTCAGTACGTCAGCAATGTGTTTTATTAAGTACTGCTGATTTACCCGTGTCGCTACGGTGTCTAAAATTTCAGATTTTCAAATTAATTTAGATTTTATATTATAGATAAACAAAACCACTCGGCCAAATCTAATTGCTCAACCGAATCAACCAAACACTCAGGTAAACCTAACTGAACTTATCAAAACAACCAATAACTAATCACCCCTCAAAGCTAAACTGTCCTATCAGTTCGAACAAAAGCCATCAACCACTCGGCCAAACAGTTTAGTTCGAACAAAAGCCATCAACCACTCGGCCAAACAGTTTAAACCTATCGAATCAATCAAATAACACCAATCTGCTACCCAAAACATCTCTATATATTTAAAATCATCGTGTACGTGAGATATCTTCCAAACTACTAAATCAACTTTTACTTAACTTGCCAAAAGTATTTTATTAATTAGCTGAACCAAATTAGACAGGTTTATAAAATATATAAACCTAAAGGTGGTTAGCCGAGCAGGTAAAACTGCTTCCACCCCTAGTGCAGGTTTTGAGTTCAAAACCTATACTGGCTAGAAAATATTCTCAGTGTGGTATATTTGTCCCAAGGTCAATACCTCAAATAATTTTATAAAATATATAAACCTAATATCCAGATACCCGTGCTTTGCTACAGTATTTAGTTTATCAGATGATAAGCTCATATTGTAGCCTATAGGCTGTGCCAGTTATAAAAATTTATTGTCCTTGGGTTATTATCAGCAAACAACCCCAATAAACTTATTATTGCACAGGTTTGGTTCTTGTGCACTTTGTCAACATTGTATATATATATATAATATTAACAGTTGATAATAGGGAAGGATATCCCAGTGGTAGAATAGGGACCTCTACCACTGCCTCCCTGAGTTCAATTCTGGTACAGGAACTTTGGGTAGGGGATGACTATGACTGTGTTGGCATTGTGCACCAATGCCCCAAACCAAGATAGCAAATAGCAAAGGCAGTCTATGGAGTTCCTGGACTATCATATACCACACATGGAGGTTTTCTGGATTTTATCCTCCTTTCCCATTCATTCAATTTCCCCTCAATTGGTGTGGTATTATCCCCAGTGTCAGGATTTGAGATAAAAATTGTCTCAAATTTCTATCTTCCAAATCTGGCTATACTGAGTCAATCATCAATTCCAGCCAAGATAAAACTTTTTCTGGATTGACCTTACCTAGTACTGAGTCACATGGAGCGGGCTTTCCACCTTCTCAATCAGGTAAACAACAATATCCATTGAGGATACCCTTGAGGAGGCTTTCCAGAAGGTAACTAAAGATCCTGATTGGATGAGGACCCAAAGATCCCAAAGGCATTGAGTTCCCATGCACCCTATAAATATTGAAGCATTTTGAATTAATAAATCATTCAGTAAACTAACCTTAATTTTTCCATTTCTCTTCATTGCTCACTTCCAATTTTCCAGTTCAAGCCACCTTGAACCTCAGCACCAGTCAAGAGAACTGTAGTACTGACAAGTGGTGCTCACTACAGGGGGCTCCAAGCTGACCCAGTGAAAATGTCGATAACAAGATGGAAACCAATAGCAACCCTGAAGACCAAGCAACTGGTCAATTGAGGAGCATTTCTCAATGGGTTAGTTCTTCCCAATTTGCAACACTGCCCTCACAGCCAGAAAGGCTTGAATTCTGCACCACTTTCCAATTTTCGCTGCCCTCCTTAGATGGGGGCCAATACCAACTTCAGCTCGAATATTCTCACAATGTCATCAAACAACTAATCCTTGGCATCTATGCTGAGGGTGTCCGCTCCAGCTGCTCCCTCACTTCCGCTGTGCCATCCATGATGCGAGACTTATACTCCTCAGCTGCATTACCTGCTGGGGAGCTTACCTTGGGACCTGATTGCTACCTTCATAATTTCATTCATCCTGCAATTCATCACTTCCTCCAGCTTATAGGATTACACCATCAGGAGGTCTCCCGGCACCTAGAGCTCACCCAAAATTTACATTTATATATGGTTGACTTCTATGACATGGCCTCCTCCTTTGTGCATGACAAGCGTGAAGCTATCCTCAATAACTGTAAGCTAATTAATGAAATCCGTGACCAACTAGTGGTAATAGCAGCATTTCCAGCTACCTCAAGGAGCAGTTTTGCCAAAATGCCCAGCATTTTGAAGCAATGTGGACCCAATGATTGCAACAAGTGGAAGAATTGCTACGATCCCTACAGTAGCGCTACTGGGAGCTGGCCTCTCATGACCACTCCCCCACAGCTGCCAGACCAGAAGGGCCTAGGGGGCCAGAAGGTCCCGAGGGGCGCCAGGGACCAGCAGGACCTGAAGGGCCTCATGGGCCCCAAGGGCCTTCCAGCCCCCCACCTCAGGCGAACCCGAAGACCCCTGGCGAAAGGATGTAATAACTGCTCTGGCCACCCTGAGGGACTAGATCCAACAGGTGGCCTTGGGATGCAAGCTTCAAATGGACGGTGTTCCCCTCGACCCCAGGGTCTCCATCAAAGCACTATTGGATGAGATAGATAACCTCAGCATTTTCATGAGGCTCACCGATGCTCACATCTCCCAGCTAGAAATGACATGTCACAGGTTCAAAACCCAGTTGGCCACCATCAAAAACCAGCTCCAACTACAAAATGCCAAGATTCAGTCCTTAAAGGAGCAGGTTGCTAGCAAGGCATCCGCTTCCACCCTCAGTCAAAACTGGGAATATATCCAAAAAGACTTAGAAGGGTTGCGGAGGCAGCTAGACCAAAGGGCTCCACGAGAGTATGCAGAAATGGAGATCTCAGAGCTGACACCTATCCCAGGCGTTAACACCCTCTCTACTCCTATTGTCACTAACTTTAAACCTAGCTTCAAGGAGAAGTTCACCCCCAGGTAGAAGAGCATTGCCTCCTTCTTGTATGCTTATGAGATTTCCATGGAGGAGGCCACTGACCAACAAAAGGTGAAGCACATCCACTCATGCCTAGACAGTACCGCCCGGGAAATTATGACTCCCCATCTGAAGGAGTGTAACACCTGGGAACAAGTACGCACCGCCCTGATCCAAGAGTTTGGCAGTAACCAAGCCTTGGCCAACCAGAAGCAAGCATTCATGGGCATTTGACTTAACAAAAGAGAAAGCCCTATGGAGTTTGCCAACCAGTTCTACGCTCAGGCTCAACCTTTGGTTATGACAAGCCATATCACACTGGATGACGCCATTACCACCATCATCTCCACCTTGGGGTCCTATCCTGAGGTCCAGATGCACATGATCGGGCAGAAGAATGGGTTCACTTGTATCAGAGAGATCAAGGAGGCCCTCAACGAGATCCCTGCCATGATCCTAAACTCTAAAGCTGTGCCCGCAGGTCCCTCTAACTGCCCTAGGGTCCATGTAGTTGAGAATCAAAAAAACCTCGACCGTGGTGCACCTATTGCAATGGCTTTAGACATAGCACCAAAACTTGTTGGAAATGTCTAGCTGAAGAGGCGGGAAAAGGGCAGTCAGCATGAAGGATGAGGCGCTCCATGCTGACACCCCTGTCCAGCCTCAAATAACCCCTATGCACCAACCAGAAGCTGTTAACTCTGAAGAAGTAGCCACAGTATCTAATGACAATAAAGACATTGATACTGCTTACTCTTCTTCTGATGATTCTCCTATGTTCCTTACGTTGCCACCTCAGTTTGGAAGTTTGGTCACCCGAGTCACCATCCAGGTCCACAAGATTTCAGTTTATGCCATAATTGACAGTGGCTCCCCCATGAACGTTATCTCTTCCAAGCTAATGAAACACATTAAGGTTGCCCCCGACATGCCGCACTACATGGAATATGGCACAGCTGGCCCCCAGCGCATCCAATCCATAGGGGCCTATTCTTCCCTCCCAATTTGGTTCGGAAAGCTCACTTTAGATACAACCGCTGTCACTTTAGATAACACTAGCTATGATCTACTCCTTGGAACCCAGTTTCTTCGAGACTATTCAGCTGTTATCCACTATGGCGGTGGTTTCCTCTCCCTTCTAGGACACCGAGTCCCTCTGGTTTTTGAATCTGCCCATGACTCTAGGGTGGATATCAAGGCCCGAGCCTGCCTACTGGAGACCGAAGGACAAATCAATCAGCTTGAGTACCACATCCAGGGCTCTCAAGTCTGGCTACCCCCTCCTGCTGTGTATGGATCTGAGGGGATGCCAATTTACTTGCCCCAGACCACTACCATGCCCCCAAAATCCCAGGTCGTTGTTGACACCTGAGTCCACATTAATATTCCCTCAGGGTATTTACTGGAGGTCCAAGGTCTGGATAGCCCATCTCCCAAGGAAGTGCTGACCTGCCCCGGAATCCTTGATCCAGCATACGCTGGGTCGATATCAGTGTTACTAGCCAACCTGACTGACAAACCAAAAGTTATAGGACCTAGCCAGCCTGCTGCTTACGTTCACCTGTTACCAATGGGAGCTGTTGCTGATATCCAAAGCTTTGGGGAATTGAGGGACCTTGGCTTGGAGTTGCCATCATCGGTTAACTTGGTCAATGCTAACATAGGAAAGGACCTCTCTGACAATCAGCGACTTAAGGTTCAGGAGCTCCTGGAGGAATACTCGGATCTCTTCTCCACTTCAACCTATGACTTTGGAAGGATGAACAGAGTCCTACACCATGTAGAAACTGGGGATGCCCACCCATTTCAGTCCTGGCCTTACCGCAAGAGCAAGGTTGAAGAGGCCCAGGTCACGGTAGAACTCAAACAGCTGCTCAATGCGGGGCTCTTGGTTCCCTCACGTAGTCCTTGGTCCTCCCCACTGTTGCTGGTCTGAAAGAAGGATGGCAAGCACCAGGTGGTGATGGACTATCGATGACTCAACTCCATCACCAAGAAGGACAGCTATCCTCTGCCCCATATTGATGACTCGCTCCGACTGCTTGCAGATTCCCAGTACTTCTCTGCCATGGACCTCACCAGTGGGTACTGGCAGGTTGAGCTCGCTCCCGAAGACTGAGCCAAGTGTGCTCTAATCACCCACGAAGGGCTGTTTGAGCCTACCAGGATACCCCAAGGCCTTTGCAATGCCCCAGCCACGTTCCAGCGCACCATGGATGGGATCCTTAGGGACCTGAAGCTCTCCTGTGTCCTGGTCTACCTAGATGACATCACCATTTTTTTGCGAACTTTTAACAGATATGTTGACCACCTTAGAGAAGTCTTTGAATGTCTCCGGAAGGCCTCCATCAAGCTGAAGCTCTAAAAGTGCTCCTTCTTCCGACTGAGCTAGAGTTTCTAGGCCATAAGGTCTCCAAGCGTGGCATTCAACCTATCCCTAACAAGGTTGATGCTATAGAGAAGATGTCACGCCCCCAGAGCCTACGAGATATTCAAGTCTTCCTAGGTATGGTGGGCTATTACCATCAGTTCATCCCTTGGTTTGCTGACCTGGCTGAGCCGTTGTTCTACCTCCTACAAAAAAATGTCCCATTTGACTGGCAACCTGAACAGGAACAGGCCTTCAACACCCTACGTATGGCTTTATCTACTAGACCTGTTCTAGTTCATCCCCATTTCAACAAGCCCTTCTTGCTGTTCACAGATGCTAGTGACGTCGCTGTGGGGGCTATCCTGGCTCAGCATGATGAGAACCAGGTTGACCATCCCATAGCTTATTTTAGCAAAACCCTAAGCAAGGCTGAATGAAACTACAGCGTTACTGAGAGGGAATGCCTAGCCATACTTTTAGCCGTCAAGCATTTTTGGCCCTACCTCTACGGCACCCATTTTACTATCATTACTGACCATTCTTCCCTTCGATGGCTGCAGCAAATGAAAGACCCTGATGGACGGCTGGCCAGGTGGGCCCTACAACTACAAATCTATGACTTCACCATTGTCTATCACGCTGGTGCTATTCACCAGAATACTGATGGACTCTCCTGGATGCCAGTATTAGCAGTCCTGACCCCAGAGGAGGATCAGCTCTATGACTTAATAGGGCAGCCTGAACGTTGGGAGCTGGAATTCCCCCAGGTCCAAGCCAAACTCCGCTGGATGACTCAAGACACTCAGATTAAGGATGGGTTACTCTACAAGAGAGTCAACAAGAAGTGGCTTCCCTACATCTGACCCTCCTCTCATACTGATATCATCCTGGAAGGCCACTCTACTGTGGGGCATGGTGCGGTCAAGAAGACCTATGAGTGGCTGAAGTTGCACTGCTACTGGGACTGAATGGTCGAAACTATCTAAGAGGTTTTGGAAGCCTGCATGACCTGCTGATCCCAAGACCGGGCCAACTCTCACTATCAGCACTCCATTGTCGCGCCCACCAAGCCCTTCAATGTCATCAGTATCAACGTGGTGGGTCCCCTCCCCACTGGTCTGCATGGTCACAAGTATATTATTCTTGCCATAGACCATCTGACTAAGTGGGTCGAGGCAATCTCAGTTCCTGTGGCCAAGGCTACCGCCTTGTTCCTTGTTTGCTCCATTTTCACCCAGCACGGGTGCCCTCAGACCTTGCTCTCGGACAATGGTTTGAACTTCACCTCCCAGGTAGTACAGGAGCTAACTTCACTATTTGGAACCACCCAGAGTTTCGCTGCTCCCTACCAACCTTCTACTAATGGGCAGTGGAAAGGGCTAACAGAACTCTTGTCTCCATCCTGCGTAAGTTGGCTGCCTCAGATCCTGGCCGCTGGAACCACTATTTGCCCAGCGCCCTACTTGCATACCAAGTAAGCTACCACCACTTTATAAAATTGTCCCCATTTGAAGCCCTGTATGGGTGGGCCCCACAACTACCCAGTAGTGTCCAGCCCCTGTTCAAAGCCTCCACTCCCAAGAATGCTGATTTAAATATGAGGGCCCTTGCCGATGAAATTGTCTGGCTCCAAGCCCAAGCCACTCAAGGCATTGTTATCACCACTGGAAGAGAGACATCCTGATCGAATCCCGGATGACCCTCCTTACCAGAATTTCAACTAGGTGACCTCATTCTCTTTTATCATCATCAACTGGGAGGCTGACAGAACAAGCTCGATGTACTGTGGTCTGGGCCCTACAAAGTGATACACAAGGTGAAGTCTGAATACTCCATTGCCAATACCAAGCAAGGGACTGTTGTAAACTGAGTGCATGGTCAGTTCCTCTGGCCGTACTTCCCCCTCCAACAGGATCTTGAAGGGGGCCTTGTAGGATTTGAGATAAAAATTGTCTCAAATTTCCATCTTCTGAATCTGGCCATACTAAGTCAATCATTGATTCCAGCTAAGATAAAACTCTTTCTGGATTGACCTTACCTAGTACTGAGTCACATGGAGCGGGATTTCCATCTTCTCAGTCAGGTGAACAATAATATCCATTGAGGACACCCTCGAGGAGGCCTTTCCGGAAGGTAACTAAAGATCCTGAATGGATGAGGACCCAAAGATCTCAAAGGCATCAAGTTCCCACACACCCTATAAATATTGAAATATTTTGAATTAATAAATCATTTGGTAAACTAGCCTTAATTTTTCCATTTCCTCTTTATTGCTCACTTCCAATTTTCCAGCTTTGAGCCACCTCGAACCTCAGCGCCAGTCAAGAGAACTGTAGCACCGACACCCAGGTCAGACCACCTCAAATAAAATTATAAAATTATTGTTGATAATAGTATGACAACTATTATCTGTAGTTGAGTGGAATTTTTATATCTTGGCCCAACACTCAGCCAGTATTCCCACTTAAAATCCTTGAGATGTCATGATCTAGGGATTTCTTCTATTGTTCTGTCCAACCTGATCTTCTCTGAGATTCCCTGGTGACAGTCTCTTTGGTCCAATACACAGTTGGCAGAAATCCCCAATTGTTTCTCCTTCTTCTCTAGATCCCCACTCAGATCTTTACTTTTTTCACAAAAGAGTCTCCCAATTATCACACACAGCAATAATACCCTTGAAAAAAAAGAACAATTGAAAGCTGATAATAGTTTACTACTCAAACTATATACTGGATGAAAACTATAGAACTTGTTGTGGTAAATCCTATTTTATTATCTGTTTTTCATTATGAGTGAATTATAGGGAATTTATAATGGAGATTCAGTTATCTAACCCTCAGTTGACACCTCTTCAATGAAACAGCAGCCGTTGACATTCAATTACCCATCCTCATCTCAGCAGTGATGGTCTTCCCCATCCTGGCTAGGATTCCATTGTTAGATATCCTTGAAACCTAAACAGAAAGAGTTAAAATGTGTCCCTAACATTTTCCTCTCAATCCAAGTGAACCAACAATATTTGGATAATGACCTGCTTAGGTAATGGGACTTATTACTCATTAAGGCAGGTCATGCACCAACTGATTGATTTGCTAGTTGCAGGCAGCATCACTCACCTCACAACTTGCTACTCATTCCCAATCAGTTGGTGATAAAACCTGACCAATCCCAATCAGTATACTTGATGGTTAATTGCTATCAGATACCCCTATTTTGTCAGCAACTCCACCCGTCAAGATCTTAAGTATTTGTCTAGATAAATCCCTGACAGATATGACCAGGCAAATATCCCAAAATTTCCTAAACATAGTCACTTCAAAATTTGGGTCAACCAATTTCCAATTCACCTGGCCTTAGGAAATTTTCCCCTCATGATTCCTGGTAATCTAGCAGGCTGGGAATATGGGCAAAAATCTCAACACATCCCCCTCTTGCCTAGATTTCCAGCTAGAAAAGGACTGAGGCAGGAGAACACCACTTTGGACACTCAGTTGAATACTTTATTTGTTCAAGTGGAGTATGATTATCAATACTCAACGCTGCTCAGGATGACCTTCATCATGTGGCACTCTTCCTCTTTCTCCTTGCTACTGCCTACTCAGAGTGCGGTTCCACAATCTACTGTTGTGCTGGGCTGATTGATTTTACTCATGATGATATTAGTCCCAGGATCCAGTTTTTCCCCATTAGAGCATATAACCCGCTGTCATATTCAGGATTCTTGGTCTGGCATCCTTGATTTCCTGATTTTTCCTCATCCTAAACAGGAGACTCTTGCCATCAATGATCATTTCATGGCCCAATTAAGAATGCTCATTTATGTTTGCTCTTGTTATTTCTCTAATAACCTCTTACCTCAAGTCATTCTTAATTCTTTTCTTGGAGAGCTTATCCTATTAGTTTTGAGATTAATTTCACCAAAATTGGAGCTTAATGGATTGTAGAGTACATAATGTTGACTTCCTTATGAGTCCAACACCCCCTCTCATCCAGCTCCTATGTCAAATTCCAAGTTGTTGAATTTTGGGCTGAAGTCTGATGGCTGGTTCTTCTTTAACCGTAGGGAAAAGTTTTGGGCGTCTATTGTGTGAGGACAACAGACAGGATGGTGATTTATAATTTAAATTATAGTTTTTGGTAGTACTTCAATAGTATACCCTGTTGTTTCACTTGGATGATGGCACGCTGCCCTGATCCTACTGATCCCAAGTAAAAATTGACTAATACAAAATAAAAGTACTAAACTCAAAAAAGTTTATAAATTAAATTATAAACAAGTCCAGTAGTTGAATAATACTTATCAATGTCAACTTAAGGGTTATTTATAGGGTTTGATGTTCACCACATCTTAACCATGACGACTTAATTTCAGTGGCACTTAACCAAGTAAAAAGTTTGTAAGAACGTCTATGTATAATTTGACTCAAGGCATCATGCTCAGCCTCAGGGTCAGTGTAAGCACTGTCATCATTCTTAAGATGGCGTTTCATCATGTTTTCAAAATAGATGAACTGATTCACTTTCACATGCAATCAGCAGCACATGCCAAGGCTATTTGTATCACTAATTAGTAATTAATTTGAACAAAAACTTGACCAACATTACAAACTAATTTTGACATAGACCAACAAAGCCCACATGCCTGAGTCATTAAGTTAAAACTTAATCTAAATCTAACCTAACCAACAAAGCCCTCAAGCCCATGTCATCATAGTCAAATATAATTAAGTGAAATTGCTAGGCCGCAATTCCCAAGTTCAGATATACTTAGGATACACCTGAACCATAATTGCTGATATCTGATATGATTGAATATCTGACGATTAGGTCCAGTCAATTACTCAACACTTCCCCCACCTTGACTGGATATAAGCAGCGGGTACCCTTCTTCTCAGTTCACAATGTCTGGCTTTTGCGCTCCTCCAAGTATGAATGTTATCTCAATAGCCTTTCTGCCTCGGACTGATGAGCCTTCCTAAGGCTAAGCAAGTCCATGTGGTGAGCTATTGTCAACTCAGGCGTGTTGCCCATGGTTCCTCAAGCTGGGTCGACCAGCTATGCTTCAACAATACTAGAAAGTTCAGTTTTTTAACCCATTGCAATAGCACCAATCAATCAACCCAAACAAGCCTCCATGGCTTCAGGTGCAGTTAGTCAAACATCCCAATGGGTTGAGCGGGATCCCCTTTCAACATATTAAATATCTCTTCAGCCTTCTGAAGCCGTTCAGTCCAAAGAAACCCTGATCTGAGATCAATTTGCTTCAGATGGGGATCTTCTTCCGGACTTCTTGTTTTCACTTTTTAACATCTTCTCTTCAAAAATTCTTGCTTCCTCCCTTTGCATGGGCAGCATGACTTTGTTGGGTCTTGAGCTCAACTTGGTGTCAGAGCTTGTGGATGCCTACTTGTCATCCGCACTTGCAACTGGTCCTGAGATTGCCGCTTACAATATCTTTGAGGCCAACCAGGCCCTTATTTTTGCTAACACTGTCACTAGGATTTGGTGTGAACCCGCTTTGGTTCATACCAATTTTCACATCATGTTGGGCCTCAAGACTCAGGTTTTGAAGGATTGGCGTATCCTGGTGCTGTACCAAACCCTTTGTAAGAGCTTAGCTAAGGGGCTTCCCGAGAAGTATGTCCCCAGATGGCTCTTTTGGGTGCATGTGTTCGCTTCCCTCCTTTGTCGCTTCCTACCAATACCATGCCCAACATGCACAGGGTATTATATGAGGCCGTTCCCAAATGTTTCACATGAAAGAGTTCCTCCCTTCTGTTTACCCCTGCCTTGAGAGTCTACTTGCCAATTGTATCTTTACTTTCAGCAGCATTTACTCCAGAGTCAAACCTCTCCCACCTATTCCAAACTCCCTACAAATGGACTTTCCCTTTATTTTGATAGCCTTTCCTAAGCTGACAGGGCCAGCGTGCCTGGTGCCAAGCTTTCTTGGGTTTGGCACATCTCCGCCAGGGTCTAGATAGTCAGGATTTGTATGAAATTCGCATCTCCCCAATTCTGCTGCAGGCTTCTCCAGTTTGACCTTGCTCTCCTCCCCCTACCAAAGAGGGGGTACCTAGTTTTGATGCCAGTGAGGCATCAAGTTAATAAATTAAATATACAGCTTGCAATCATATATAAATTATTATTATTATTATTATTTTCTTTTTATTATTTATTATTTGTTATTATTTCATTTTTTTATTATTATTATTATTATTTTTTATTAACTTTTCTTTCTCGTTGCAAACACTTTTGCAACCCATTCAATTCAAGACTAAATCTAGTTTGATAATCTCATAGAGGGGATTAGTCTGCGCCCATGTCTGGGAGCAGTTGGGCAAGCGAGGCAAGAGGAGCAGGTGGAAGGCTTGCGGCCTCTAACGTTCGAAAACGCCCCGGAGAATCTGGCGGAATAGAAAAAAATCTAAAAAAAACTGGCGGTCACAATTTCCCCAGAGATACTCACGTGGCAAGCATGATGCAACCAGTACATCAACATGCCACATTCCCAGCCACTTTCGTCGGTGGAATTTGGAGTCTGTGTGTATCTGGACATCCAAAAAATGGCCCTATGGGAAAAATTTTGTGAAGATGTACACAAAATTTTCCCGACTGTGGTGTACGTTGCACCTCACTCCATGTTGCGCGGTTGGCTGGACCTAGGTTTCAAAAGCAAAATAGCAGCAGACAAGGCTGCAGCGGTGCGCATAGTGGTCGACCTCCCCGAAGGGCAATGGGTCATCAAAACTAAACGCACCAGATGGACAAAATCAAACCAAATTTTCCTCATGTTTGACTTTTTGCCTACTACGGTAAAACGTGACATTTTGGAGCAACACCTGAAAGATGGTCTCGCCATATATGGTGAAATACAATCTTTCAAAATGCAACGTTTCACACTGATGCCACACCTGTGCACCGGCAAAGCCATTGCAGTTCTGACCCCAACTGAGGAGATCGTGAAGGACCTAACCCAGATCCCGCACTCCACCTTTATTGACATCGCAGGGCACACCACCCACCCATTCTGGGTAACCGAGGACAGCACGCCCCCCATTTGCACCCACTGTGATGCATTCAGCCATAAGGCACATGCGTGCCCCATCAAAGAGGGCGTTACATTCCAAGAGCACCCCTCAGCAGCCATGGCCAGTGGAGAGGCGCACTACAAACCAACCGCAAGCACCAAAGAGGCTTTCCCGTGGGGAGCACAAGGCTGCTACCTATTGGTAAAGCCCATCTCCCCACAGGAGCAGAAGAAGGCTAAGCAGGCCCATAGGACCGCGGCCAAGGAAGCGGCCAAGGTCACCACCACTATCCCACACTCACAACGCCAGGAGGACATGGAGAGACCTTTGCGGCGGAAGCAACTTGGGAATCCATCACCCAATCAGATTGGGAGGCCCATGCTGAACGGGCCACTCAATCTGAGGATCCAATGGGAGATTGATCTACCCAATCGCTGCACCCAAGCCCGGTCAAAACTGACTTGGACCTATCCCAACCAAAAATTTTTTGCCCCACTCGACGGTGCACTGAACTTATCCGCACCGCAAAAAATTTGTCCGACGTCGGGAAAACAAAAAGTGAAGGCCAAAGCCAACGTGACTCTTTCCACAAAAATTAACAAAAACCCCAATAGCGTTGCTGCTAATACCCGCGCTGCTGTGAAAGCCCATGGGGACCTGGAAGAGGCTGGTGGGCCAGGGGGCCCACCCCCTCACCTAAGGTACGATGGGGGAAACCTTCACTCTAGGGATGCTGAATATCGCCAGACTCAAGGCCTCCCCATCCCGGGCTAGGAAACTGAGTTTTTTACAAAATAATTTACCCGTGGATATCCTGGCCATCCAGGAAACCCACTGTCCACGAGGTTCCGAGGAAGTTTGGAAAACAATGCTCCTACCATCCCTATCCTTTTGGTCGAAGCACTGTGGGTGCTAATTTGGAAAAACAATTTTTTCAAATTTACATCTTCAGAAACATTCCTAAATGACTGAGTGCTCGTTGTCACCTTCTCATGGGCTGATGTTGCACACACAATCGTCAACATTTATGCCCCAAACGGTGCACAAGAGCGTCAGGAATTTTTCTCGTCGGTCAAATCCCTCCCACTACCCCCCAATTCTTTCCTAATTGGTGACATGAACTGTTGGCTAACCTCACCAACGGACCGGTGGCCACCCTCACCCCATGCCCCACAGGGTCACGTAGAACTACGCGTTCTAAAAGCCACCCTTGGGTTAATGGATGCGCTGCCATGACATGCCCCACTGCTCAAAAACATGATGTGTCCCCACATCCACAATGGCCAATTAAGGTCCATGACCCGCATTGACCTTATTCTAGTGCTGGCGAAATTCCAATTCCACATCTCCCACTTCAAAACAATGAAAATGGAATTCTCCGACCACTGACTGGTCTCAATAACATACCACTTACCCGTCACAGTTGCAAAGGCCCCACATTGGTGCAAAATCTGCCCCCCAGAGCTTGCGTCGCCAGGATTTTCACATGGGTGGAAGAGGCAACTTTGGCAAAATTGTTTGTTGCACCATTTTTGCGCGGACCCCATTTCCACATGGGCAACTTTCAAAGAAGACACCATCCGCCACTATCGCCATCTCTCATCCAGATGCTCACGAGCCACATCGGCGGTTATATTGCGTGCACTGGCAGAATTGGCCCACTTGGAGTCCAACATTCCAGCCTCAGGATATAGCCCTGCATGGGGCCAGAAGTGGGCGGAGGCAGCAGCCCACCTCAACGCACTTGAAAGGCAACACAAACATTGGGTTTGTATCAATACAGGGCCACATGCATCACTAAAGGCGACAAGTGCACCGCATACTTCTTCAAAAAATTTTTTGCACCACGCCAGAGTGTGGCCTGCATACAGGCGCGAAGATCGGATAATTCTATTGTGGACACACTGGCTGAAGTGGCAATCGAAATGCAAAGATATTACTCTGAGTTATACCGAGCTGAACCAATTCAGCCGGCCAAAATGGCAGAATTTCTTGACAGAGCTCATATCCGCACCATTTTCCGATACCCGGAAATAATGAATTTAATTACTCTGAACGAATTATGGACTACCATTTGTGGTGCGCCAAACCAAAAATGCCCAGGCCCAGATGGCATTCCATATGAGTTCTACAAAAAATATTTTAAATATATATCCCCATTGCTGCTAGCCTCACTCAGCAAAGCCTGTTGGAAACGCGCCTCCTACCAGGAGGACATGAGGCCTTTAAGTCACACTCTTCAAGAAAGGGGATAGGCTAGACTTAGCCAACTGGCGCCCCATTTCTCTAACAAACACAGACACCAAAATTTTAACAAAAATCATGGCTAACCGTTTAGGGACTGTAGCATCTGCCACCATCTCTCCAGAACAATTTGGTTTCATCCCCAGAAGGTCAATTTGGGATAACGTGCACTCTGTGGCTAATGTGTGTCAGTCCACAGCCTCTGGGGCACTTGTATTCTTGGACCAACAAAAGGCCTATGATAGAGTAAACTGGGAATACCTTAGGGCCTGCCTCCAACGATTCCGCCTACCTCCCCGCTTCATTAACTGGGTGATGCTGCTCACGGAATCTGCAATGGCAGTGTGTGGCCCAGGTTTCCTAACGGAAGTAGTCCATCCTCAAAGGGGCCTGCGACAAGGGGACCACCTGAGCCCACTCTTATACAACTTCAGCCTTGACCCACTACTGCGAAATGTGAATGCCCAACTCACTGGGGTCCATGTGCCAGGCCCAAAACCCCAGTCAAGATGATGGCATTTGCAGATGATTGCGTGGTAGGGATGTCTAATAACAAAGATGCACGCGCGCTTGAAGCCCTCATTCAGGAATATTCCCGGGTAAGCAACGCGGCACTGAACGCCTCCAAAACCGAAATCATCCTCCTTGGTCGGTTTCAGAACTGCTGGGCCCCAGCAAGTAGTTCCCAACCCAGCCCATCTGCTCGCCCAAGTCCACGCCTTACTAACTCAAAACACACCGCTCCACTGTGCTCCCTTTGTGCCATGACCTACTATAGGACTGGTACGCCATCTGAAGTGTGGTTGGAGGCAGGGAGGATACGCGTCAGCAGTAATGGAGTGCCATATACTGGACAACGTGACGAAGCGAATCGCCTCTCTCAGAGCCCACCCTACTACCCTCACTGGCAGGGTTGTTCTTGCCAACTCTATGCTCCTATCCAAAGTCTGGTTCGGAGCCCATGCCATCCCCTTCTCCCAAGCTTCTTCAAATCCCTGTATGCTTTGCTACATGGTTGGTTTTGGTCAGGCCGCCCTCCACCATTACGGCTAGAGGTCATGTTTGGCCTCATCATCATGGTGGCACAGCCCACTTTGACTTCAAAGCCCATGCCGCCAAGATCCTGGGCACCTGGATTGCGCCATCCTGCTCCTACCTCCCATCCCAACACTGGTCAGCGGCCAGCTCCAACTTCTCGAGCCTTGGGCCTCAACAATCCATCAAGCCCCCACTCCCTGATGAAATACCTCGCATCACACACATCAGCCACACAGGTCCTCACCACGGGACCAAAACCCCTACAAACGAATCCTACTCTCCATGCAAAGCGCAGAGTGGAGAATTCGTTTTGTGGGCTCAAACCCCAAAGGGCCGCCCCCCTCCTCAGTTCACACAAGAGGTACAGGGGACCCATCCATGATGGCGTGATCCCCATTCGCCCCCGTCCTATCCAGGGTGGACTACCTGGACATGATGGACATCCCTTATTCCACTGAGACCCCAAAAACTATCTGTAAATACGCACACCATCCTCTGTTGCAGCCTCAAGTCCGCTCCCGGTGGCGCTGCCTGAGGGGGGTGTATCGCCCCGCGAGCGCTCTAATGCTTTACACTCATCCTTTTCGGGGGTGGCCAGTAGGAACGCTGTTTCACCGCCTGGAGAAGTGCCCCACCTCTAAAGTAATATGGCGCAAATCCAACGTCTGCTGGCCGGATCAAACCATCCCTTCAGTCTGTCAAGAGATATGTTTGCTTCATCAATGGGCCCCCCCCCTCCAACCCTCCCTTCTGCTCTGGTGGTTGCAACGCCATGTGGATATCCACCGATTGTCTTGGATGCCATCCTGGATCCATCCCCCCTCCCTGAAGCTTCCACAGATTCCGGGCTCATTTGGTGGATCACTTTTAATGGATGTTTGGATATCTCCCCCACGCGCCGACAGCGGCTCCCCCCTGGTTCCCCGTCTGGTTCATCAAATCAGACCCCCTTCCCCCACACGTCCAAATGGCTACGCCCCTACACACGTTCCCTCCCCTTCCCATAAATGGCCCCGCGGCAACAAGAGATGTGCTTCTCTGGGGGCCTCCCCCGGTACTAAGTTTTGTCTCGTCTGAATCATATTTGAAGTGTCCATCCCAGGGTTTGGGCCTTCCCTGCAAAAAAAAATTTAAATTTAAATTATTATTTTTT